>MU786501.1:58487-85765 GCA_026770625.1 Nicotiana glauca
TATTTCCTCTCTTTATGATTTTCCAAAATATAAAAGAGTTGCAATTAAGAACAACCAATGTATGCCAAATAGAACACACTTCCATTAAACAAGGTTCAAAGCCTTGAGTTTTTGTTATTCAGTTCTACCAAACCCTAACCCGCTTTTCCAAGTAATGATAGAGTGGAATGGAATTAGTCAATGTTTGCAACCATTAGCACTAAATGAAGCATGAGAAATAAATAAATACTAACCAACCATTATATATATATTACACCCATTTACGCTCCACAACCTTAGTATTTAAAACTAGCTGCTCATACTAGAATCCAAGAACAAAGCAATAAATAAAGTCATAAAGCATATAAAGATGACAAGATTCTCTTCTTCAAAAGCTTCCAAAACAATGGTGTATTTAATTCCTCTTTTTCAGAAAAGATGGCCCACAAAACCCAAATTATTCTATTTATAATGGGCAAAAAGTTGGGGTCAAGATATGACAAAAATACCTCTACAGATCACACCTTCGACCGCAAAACGGGCCGCAGAACACTTTTGCGGCCCGCATAATTACAATTTCATCGCATAATTGAATGTCCAGTTGCCCAATTTTCCATTGCAGATCCATCATGCGGTCCGTACATTGATTTCACGATCTCATTTGATGTAGCAGAATGGTTCTCGCAAAAACTCTCTTTTCACTTATACGGTCATTATGCAGTTTGCATAAGCGTTATGCAACCGCAAAATTGATTCCAAAAACTGGGTTTATCTACTTCACTCTGTGGTTGGTTTGCGGCCCGTTCACATCACTTTTGCGGTTGCAAATTTGTCGTGTTTCTGCCCTTCTATGGGTTTTTGTCATATTTTCCTTGTTCTTGGTTTTTCAAGTCTAGTTTTCTGCAAAACACCAAAAATACATAAGAATGGACTTAAAATGCTTTAAAAGATGATTTAAAGTCTGTGTAATTAGTATCAAAAGTGCCGCAATTCTACGACATATCATTATGCGATCGCATATTGGACCGCAACACGACCCTTCAAAATTGGCCATTTTTTGTTGCACTCTATAGCCCGCAGTGTAATTCTGCGGCCTCATCATGGACCGTATAAATGCCCTTCTCTGCCAAAAAAATTGTCTTTAACTCCCAACGCACTGCTTAATCCAAAAAAATCATCAATCACATAAGCTACCTTGGCATCATAAAAACTCGGGTTCTAGGTGAAATTTTTATGGGGCCTTACATCCTCCCCTCTTAAGATCATTCGTCTTCGAATGAGGGTTAAAATCCGCGAATAGTACCTAATGTGACTCAACTGCTACTTCTTACACCAGCAGTTCTAAAATTTTGACTAACTCCCTGAATTTCCAGAAATTTCGGCGGAGTCTCCACTACATCTCCTACAATATAAAGCCTCGAACGGTGCCATCTAAATGCTAGCGTGATAACTGTTGTTGTACGCAAATTCTATGAGTGAAAAATGATCATCCCGGGTACCTTTGAAGTCTCAAACTAAAGAAATAAACATATCCTCAAGCGTTTGAAAAGTCTGCTCTATGTTCCCGTTAGTTTGCAGGTGAAAGGTTCTCCTAAGATTCACCTGATTACCCAAACCTTGCAGAAATTTCTTCAAAAAATTAGTTGTGAACTGTGTCCCTCGATCTGAGATAATAGAAAATGTAGTGCCCTGCAACCAGACTATTTCTGTGATAAACAATTGTCACGACCCAAGTTCTCCCTCTGTGAACTATCGTGACGACACTTAGTCTCTACGACTGGGTAAGCCTAACAATTTGCGAATAAAGGAAATAAAGATACGAAAATAGCAAAATTACAAGTAACATAATATAGAAGTTTAAAATGCCGCCCGGCATATACAATATCACTCTCTCAAACTACAGAAAACACTCCCAAAACCCGGAATCTCATGAACAACAAGCTAAAGAAAATGCATAGTGTTCTAACTCTGAAAGTCTAGACAAAAGGAAAATACAAGAAGTGTATATCTAAAGGGAGAATAGAGAGAGACTTCTAGGTCTGTAGACGCGACAGATATACCTCGAAGTCTCTGAAATCGCCTTGCCTCACTGATAGTATGGATTAGTAGAGGAACCTGGATCTGAACACAAAAAACATGTACCGGAAAGGGCATGAGTACACCACAGCGGTACCCATTAAGTGCCAAGACTAACCTCAAGCGAGTAGTGATGAGGAAGGTCAGGGCCCTACTAGTTATATAAAATATAATAAGGTAAAACAGTATAGAATGTGACAGTATAATTAAAGATGATAAAAGTCAAATAATGATGAAATCACAAAAAGGAAATAACTCAGTAAGCAGTGATAATAACAGGGGATCTCCCAGGATAACATCCTGTAGTACCAAACATAAATGTGCTGAGGATCTCCCGGGATGTCGTCCTATAGTCCAAAAGTAAATAACCAGTACCGGAGGATCTCCTGAGATACCGTCCCGTAGTATCAAATCTAAATGTGCAGGGGGATCTCCCTGAATACAGATCCGTAGTCCCAAAGTAAATGGGCAGCGGGATCTCCCGAGATACCATCCCGTAGTCCCAAAGTAAACACACAACATTCTCAAGAAAGAAAGCTACATTTCTATCCAAGTTCGTATCAAGAAGACGGGAAAAATTCTACTCTAAACATGCTATACGGAATCCAAGTAAGCAGTTAAAGTAGATAAGATAGTTAAGGCACATAAGCATGCTTTCCTAAGCCTAACAGGAAACTTCAAATACAAGTATTGCTCAATTAAGAAAAACACAGATATTTACTCAAACGATATTTTTCAACAATTAGCACGTGTACGTTCTTGTCACCTCACGTACACAACATTCACATAACAACAATACAAAATCCTAAGGAGGGTTCCTCATAGAAAGTTAGGCAAGTCACTTACATCAAAGCAAGATCAAATCAATTTGAAATCACGATCTTGCCACGAGTATCCAACTCCAATTGGCCAAAATCTATTCAAATCAATTTCATAATGTAAATATAACTACAAACAACGAGTTAAGCTAAAGGAATCGAAGCTAAGACAAGAAAATCGGAAAATGCCCAAAAATCCTCCCTGGGCCCACGTCTCGGAATCCAAAAAAAGTTAGAATTATGAATACCCATTCACTCGAGTCTAACCGTACAAAAATCACTCAAATCCGATACCGAAATCTCGATCAAAATCCCAAAATTCGGCCTAAGAAATTTTCTCAATTATTCCCGATTTTTCAGCCCAAATCCGAAATGAAATGATGAAATTAAGCTTAGATTAATGGGATATAATAAAAAATGAGTTAGGAATCATTTCCCACTGATTTTCTCTTCAAAAACCTCACAAAATCGCCTTCTCCCGAGCTCAAAATTAAATTTGATGTTATGAACTTCAAACCCTCAAAATTTCATATTTTTGCCCAGCGATTTCCGCTTCTGCAAGGGTTCTACCGCTCCTATGGTCCCGCTCATGTGGTTCCCACTTTGCACCTACGGAAGTTCATTAAACGACCAGATTCCGCACCTGCACCCCTTTACTCGCAGATGTGGTTCCGCTTCTGCGGTCCTTGGGCTGCATCTGCAACCATTGATCTCCAAGCCTCAAACTGCTTCTGCGGTCACCAACCCACTTCTGACAAGCTCCGCAGGTGCGAAACCAACAGGTTCAGCAATTGAGAAAATTGCCTAAGTACAATTCAACTTTTGTTAAGTATCCGAAACTCATTCGAGGCCCTCGGGACCTCAACCAAACATGCCAACCAATCCTAAAACATCATACAAACTTAATCCAACCCTCAAATCACATCAAACAATGCTAAAACCACGAATTACTCTCCAATCCAAGCTTAAGGAACTTGAAATCTCAAGAATTCTACAACCGATGTCGAAACCAACCAAACCATGTCCGATTGACCTCCTATTTTTCACACAAGTCACATTCAACACTTTGGAGATATCCCAACTTTCGAAATTAGATTCCCACCCTAATATAAAAATTTCAGTATCGATCCGAAACTTCAAAAATTCAACTTTCGGCATTTCAAGCCTGAATAAGTTACAGACCTCCAAAACATAATCCAGACATGCCTCTAAGCTCGAAATCTTCTAACAGAGTTAACAGGATTGATGGAAATCCATTTCGAGGCCGTGTTCACATCGTTCTAACTGCGGTCCAAATTCTAAAGTTTAAGCTCTCATTTAGGGACTAAGTGTCCCAAAACACTCTGAAACTCAAAATGAATCTTCCCGGCAAATCACAATAGCAGGAATAAACACGGGGAAAGAAGTTAATACGGGATCGGGGTGTAAATTATCAAAATGATAGGCCGAGTCATTACACCTCCCCCTCTTAAAACATTTGGTCGTCCTTGAATGAGCATAGACACATACCTGAAGTTATGAAAAAAATAAGGGTAACGACTGTGCATATCCTGCTCGGTCTCCCAAGACGTCTCCTCGAACGGCTGACCCCGCCATTGAAACTTTACTGATGCAATTCTCTTTGACCTCAGCATTCGAACCTGCCTGTCCAATATAGCCGCTGGCTTCTCATCATAAGATAGATCCTCGTCCAACTAGACTCAACTGAAATCCAATACGTTGCAACTGATCACCGTGATACCTCCGGAGCATCTAAACCTAAAATACCGGATGAACTCCTACCAAGCTGGGAGGTAAGGCTAGCTCATAAGAAACCTCCCCAACACGTCGAAATACCATAAAAGGACCAATAAACCTCGGACTCAATTTACCCTTCTTCCAAAATATCATAACGCCTTTCATAGGCGGAACCCAAAGCAAGACCTGCTCTCCAACTATAAATGAAACATCGCGAACATTCCGGCCTGCATAACTCATCTGTCTGGACTGGGCTGTGCGGAGTCTATCCTATATCACCTTATCCTTCTCCAAAGCGTCTTGAACCAAGTCTATGCCCAATAATCTAGCCTCGCCCGACTCAAACCAACCCACTGAGGATCTACACTGCCTACCCTACAGATCCTCATACAGTGCCATCTAAATGCTGGACTAATAACTGTTGTTGTAAGGAAACTCCGCCAATGGCAAGAACTAATCCCTAGAACTTCCAAACTCCATCACACCCGCACAGAGCATATCCTCAAAAATATCAATAGTGCGCTCAGACTGTCTGTCCGCCTTGGGGTGGAATGTTATGCTCAACTCCACTCGAGTACCCAACTCATGATGTACGACCCTCCAGAACCGTGATGTGAATTGAGTACCTCTATCTGAAATGATGGAAACTAGAATACCATGCAGACAAACAATCTCCCGGATATAAATCTCAGCCAACCGCTATGAAGAATAAGTGGGTACACACAGGAATGAAGTGTGCGAACTAGTCAGCCGTTCCACAATCACCCAAATGGCATCGAACTTCCTCAAAGTCCGTGGGAGTATTCCACTCTAGAATCTCTATCTGCTGAAGCAAGCCACCCGGTCTCTAGTGCTCATACTTGACCTGCTGACAATTGAGGCACCGAGCTACAAACCCAACTATAGCCTTCTTCCTCCACCAATAGTGCTGCCTCAAATCCTGGTACATCTTTGCGGCACACGGAAGGATGGAATACCGCAAACTGTGGGCCTCCTCTAGAATAAACTCCCGAAGCCCATCAATATGGGCACACATATTTGACCATGCATCCTCAATACCCTGTCATCACCAATGTTCACATCTTTGGCGTTGCCATGTAGAACCTTGTCCTTAAGGACAAGCAAATGAGGGTCACAATACTGACGCTCCCGGATATGATCGAACTAGGAAGACCGATAAAGCACACAAGTTAGGACCTAACTGGGCTCCAAAAGATCCAATCTCACAAACTGGCTGCCTAAGGCTTCAACATCCATCTCTATGGGCCTCTCTACTACTGGTAGATAATATAAACTCCCCAAACTCTTCGCTCGGCGACTCAAAGCATCATCCACCATAGTGGCATTTCCCAAGTGATACAAGATAGTGATATCATAGTCCTTCAGCAGATCTAACCACCTCCTCTGACGCAAATTAAGGTCCTTCTGCCTGAACAAAAGCTGCAAACTCCGGTGATCAGTGTAGATCTCACAAAGAACACCGTACAAATAATGACGCCGGATCTTCAAGGCGTGAACAACAGTATCTATCTCGAGATCATGGACATGGTAATTCTTCTCATGCACCTTCAGCTGTCTGGACGCGTAGGCAATCACCCTACTGTCCTGCATCAATAGTGCTCCAAGGCCAATCCTCGAGGCATCATAATGGACAGAATAAGACCCCGTATCAATATTGGGGTTGTAGTAAAAGTTGTCTTAACCTTCTGAAAGCTCTCCTCAAACTCTTATTTTCACATAAACGGAGCACCCTTCTGGGTCAGCCTTGTTATAGGTGCTGCAATAGACGAAAATCCCTCAACAAACCGATAGTAATAACCCGCCAAGCCAAAAAACTACGAATCTTTGTAGTTGAGGATGGTTTGGGCCAACTCTGCACGTCTTCCACTTTCTTCGGATCCACTTTGATCCCATCACTCAATACCATATGACCCAAGAATGCCACAGAATCCAACTAGAACTCACATTTCAAGAACTTTGCATATAATTTCTTTTCTCTCAAGATCTGAGGCATTATCCTCAGGTGCTGCTCATGATCTTCCCGACTCCGGGAGTATACATTAATGTCATCAATAAAGACAATGACGTACGAGTCAAATTATGGCTGGAATACACTATGCATCAAATGCATAAATGCTGATGGGGCACTGGTTAGCCCAAATGACATAACAAGGAACTCCTAATGACTATACCGATTCCAGAAAGCAGTCTTCGGGATATCTGGCTCCCGAATCTTCAACTAATGATAACCTGAACGCAAGTCAATCTTAGAAAACATACGAGAACCTTGTAACTGATCAAACAGGTCATCAATACGAGGAAAAAGATACCGATTCTTCATAGTAACTTTGTAAAACTAGCGGTAATCAATGCACATATGCATGGAACTATCCTTCTTCTTCACAAACAAGATAGGAGCACCCCACGGTGACACACTGGGCTGAATAAAAACCTTATCAAGCAATTTCTGTAACTGCTCCTTCAACTCAGGAGGATCCATACGGTAAGGAAGAATAGAATTAGGCTGAGTGCCCGACAACAGATCAATGCCAAAATCAATATCTCTTTCGGGCGGCATGCCCGGAAGATTAGCTGGAAACATATCAAAGAAATCACATACTATTGGGACTGAATCAACTGTACGGGTATCAATATTGACATCTCTCACATAAGCTAGATACACGTCATACTCCTTCTCAGCCATTCGCTGAGCTATAAAAAATGAAATAACTCTACTAGAAGACTGATCTAAGGTACCCCTCCACTCTACTCGTAGTACACCTAACATAGCCATCGTCATGAGTTTGGCGTGACAATAAAGAATAGCATAATGGGGCGACAACCAATCCATGCCCAAGATAACATCAAAATCTACCATACTGAGCAATAATAAATTGGCTCTAGTTTAAAAACCACAAAGAGTAATCAAACACGACCAATAAATACTGTCCACGACAAGAGAATCTCCCACAAGAGTAGAAACATAAATAGGGGAACTCAAAGAATCCTGAGATACGCTCAAATGCGAGGAAAAATAAGAGGACACATAAGAATAAGTGGAACTTAGATTGAATAGAAATGATGCATATCTTTGACAGATCAGAATAACACATGTGATGACAGAATCAGAGGCAACAACCTTAGTACGGGAAGGAAGGGCATATTATCTGGCCTGGTCCCCCTCTAGGGCGACCTCTACATCCCCGACCTCCACCTCTAGCTGGCTGGATAGGTGGGATAGCAACTGGTGCTGTAATCATAGCATGGGAACTCTGTAGAGCACGCTGTGCCTGATAAGTCTGTGGAGGTGCACCCCTCCTAAGTCTGATGCAATTCCTCACTATATGGCGTGTAGAGCGATACTTAAAACAAGATCTAGTAGGACGTGTCTGCTATGACTAGCTCGGGCAACGTTTGCTAGACTAACCACTGAAAGCACCCCACACAAAAGTCGCATTAGATACCGGAGGTGCTTAATAAGGCTCTTGAGGTCTAGGAGGAGCTAGAATACCACTGGCTACTGGAAGAGCTGAATGAATGAGGTGACTTATATAACCCCTACCATGACAAACTCCAGCTGGGGCACAGGCACCAGAATAGTGGCCCGACTCTCAAGACCTCTTGGCCTCTCTCTTCTCTCTATCCCGAGCACGCATGCCCTCTACTCTCTTATGCTCACCACCTGCTGATAAGCAATATCAAATGCCAACTCTCAGCCATGCTAGATCTAATGCTAGGAATAAGCCCCTCAAAAAATTGGCGAACTCTCTCACGAACCAAGGCTGGTGATTGCCTATCCAAGTCACTGAAATGGAAAGCATACTCTAAAACAGTCATAGAACCCTGGCGCAAATGCTCAAACTCCGCATGCCATGCATCCGTGAGGCTCTAAGGGACATACTCTCTCAAGAACATATCTGAAAACAGAGTCCATGTAAGTGAAGCTACCTCAGCCGGCTTGTCCAACTCAAAGGTATGCCACCACTGATAGGCTTCTCCTCGAAGCTAGAAGGGAGTGAAAGAAACCCCACTCGATCCTAATTTACCCGTAGTGCGAAGGATATGGTGGCACCCCTCCAAAAATCCCTAAGCATCCTCCGATGCTAGACCAGTGAATGTAAGAGGCTGGTACTTCTTGATCCTCTCAGGCCTCCTCTGCTCTTCCTCTAAAGCTACTGCCATATCCTCGGGCTGAACTGGAGATATAGGCGGTATCGGTATAATTTCTGGGACCTAATCAACCAGCACTCGCTGCTCAGGAGTGCAGACGATAAGAGTTTGTGCTTCTCCCCCGACTTGGGATGTAGCTACAGCAAAGGGAATTAACCCTGCCTAAGCTAAAGTGGTGTACATGCTGATGAACTGGCAAGGGTCTTCTGGAAAGCTGGAGTAGTAGTAGCAGTAGGCGTATCGGGCGCCTAGGCTCCGGCTGGAGCTGCTGGCGGATACTCTATGGCAGCTCGTGCGGGTGATATGGATGCACCACATGCACATCCTCGGCCTCTACCTTGACACCAACCTCTGGCAGCTCTAGTAGGGGGCGCGGGTGTCTGGTCATCTCCGATGGCACGTGTCCTCACCATCTGTGGGAGAATAGAAGACAAAGGTTTAGAATTTCGATATCAAAATCTCGCACGACAAGGAAATTAAATGAAGTGGAATTTTTCCTAACACTTACATAGCCACTCGTTGATAAGTACAGACGTTTCCATACCGATTCGCGAGACTCTAATAAACCGGCTTGTGATTCATTACTCCTATGAACCTAGAGCTCTAATACCAACTTGTCATGACCCAAGTTCTCACTGCGTGAATTGTCATAATGGAACCTAGTCTCTACGACAAGGTAAGCCAAATAATTTGCGGAAAAAGGAAAGAAAGATACGAAAATAGAAAAATTACGAGTAACATAATAAATAAGTTTAAAAATGCCGCTCGACATATACAATATCACTCTCCCAAACTGAACAAAACCCTCCCAAAACCAAGAATCTCATGAACCACAAGCTAAAGAAAATACATAGTGTTCCAACTCAAGATGTCTAGACAAAAGGAAAATACAAGAAGTCTATAGCTAAAGGGAGAATAGAGAGGGACTTCTAGGTCTGCGGACGCGGCAGATACCTCGAAGTCTCTGAAATCTCCTCGCTTCACCGATAGTATGGCTGAGCAGAGGAACTGGATCTGCACACAAAAAACATGTGCAGGAAAGGGCATGAGTACACCATAACGGTACCTAGTAAGTGCCAAGCCTAACCTCGGTCGAGTAGTGACGAGAAACGTCACGGCCCTATTGGTTATATAAATATATAATAAGGTAAAGCAGTATAGAACATGATAGTATAAATAAAGATGATAACATCCAAGTAAAGATGAAATCTCAGAAAGGAAATAACATAGTAAGAAGTGATAACAACAGGGAATCTCCCAGGATAACATCCCGTAGTCTCAAACATAAATATGCCGAAGATCTCTTGGGATGTCGTCCCGTAGTCCAAAAGTAAATAACTAGTACAGGGGGGTCTCCTAGAATACCATCCCATAGTCTCAAATATAAATGTGCAGGGGGATTTCCTGAAATACTTATCCGTAGTCCCAAAGTAAACAAGCAGGGAGATCTCCCGTGATACCATCCCATAGTCCCAAAGTAAACACACAACAGTCTCAAGAAAGAAAGCTACAGTTCGATCCAAGTTCGTATCAAGAAGACGGGAAATATTCTATTGTATACATGCTATACAGAATCCAAGTAAGCAGTTAAAGCTGATAAGACAATTAAGGCACAAAAGCACGCTTTCCTAAGCCTAAGAGGAAACTTCAAATAAAAATATTGCTCAATTAAAAGTAAACACAAATTTTACTTAGTGAAAATGGGGTTTTTCAACAATTAGCACATGTACGTTCTCGTCACCTCAAGTACATGGCATTCATATAACAACAGTACCAAAATCCTAAGGGGGGCTCCCCCACACAAGGTTAGGCAAGCCACTTACCTCGAACCAAGCTCAAATCAATTTGAAATTACGCTCTTTCCACGAGTATGCAACTCATAGTGG
Organism: Nicotiana glauca; assembly: GCA_026770625.1. Taxonomy (NCBI): domain Eukaryota; kingdom Viridiplantae; phylum Streptophyta; class Magnoliopsida; order Solanales; family Solanaceae; genus Nicotiana; species Nicotiana glauca. Next base: position 69,154 of record MU786501.1, read on the forward strand.
CCCAAATATAATCAAATCAATTTCATAATGTAAATATAACTACAAACAACGAGTTAAGCTAAAGGAATCGAAGCTAAGTCAAAAAAATAGTAAAACGCCCAAAAATCCTCATCGGGCCCACGTCTCAGAATCCGAAACAATTTACAGATTATGAACACCCATTCATTCCCGAGTCTAACCATACAAAAATCACTCAAATTTGATACCAAAATCTCGATCAAAATCCCAAAATTTGGCCTAAGAACTTTTCTCAACTTTTCCGAATTTTTCACCCCAAATCCAAAATTAAATGATGACATTAAGCTTAGATTAATGGGATATAATAAAAAAGGAGTTAGGAATTATTACCCACTGATTTTCTCTTCAAAACCTCACAAAATCGCCTTCTCCCGAACTCAAAATCGAATTTGATGTTTGAACTTAAAACCCTCGAAATTTCATATTTCTGCCCAGCGATTTCTGCTTCTGCGAGGGATCTACCGCACCTGCGGTCCCGCTCTTACGGTTCCTACTCTACACCTGCGGAATTTAATTAAACGGCCGGATTTCACACCTGCGCCCCTTCACTTACAGATGCGGTTTATGCTTCTACGGTCCTTGGGCCACATCTGCTACCATTGATCTCCAAGCCTTAGACTGCTTCTGCGGCGACGCACCTGCGGTCCAAGCTCCACCAGCGCAAAACCAATAGATTCAGCAATTCAAAAAATTGCCTAAGTCCAATTCAACTTCCGAAACTCATCCGAAGCCCTTGGGACCTCAACCAAGCATGCCAACCAATCCTAAAACATCATACGAAGTTAGTCCAGCCCTCAAATCACGTCAAACAATGCTAAAACCACGAATCACATTCCAATCTATGCCTAATGAATTTAAAATCTCAAGAATTCTACAACCAATGTCGAAACCAACCAAACCATGTCCGATTGACCCCAAATTTTGCACACAAGTCACATTCAACACTTTGGAGCTATCCCAACTTATGAAATAGGATAACGACCCCGATATCAAAATTTCACAATCGATCCGAAAACGTCAAAAATTTAACTTTTGGCATTTCAAACCTAAATAAGCTACGGACCTCAAAAGCACAATCCGTACACGCCTCTAAGCCCAACATCATCCAACAAAGCTAACGGGATCAACAGAATTCCATTCTAAGGCCGTCTTCATACCATTCTGACTACGGTGTAAATTTTAAAGCTTAAGCTCTCATTTAGGGACTAAGTGTCCCAAAATACTCAGAAACTCAAAATGAATCTTCTCGGCAAATCACAATAGCAGAAATAAACACAGGGAAAGTTGTTAATAGGGGATCGGGGCATAAATTCTCAAAATGACCATCCGTGTCGTTACAACAACTGAGCATATTGTTCTGCTATATTGGTAGCCTTAACAGGTAAGAAGTGTACTAATCTTGTAAGTCAATCAACAATCACCCAAATCGAGTCAAACTTGCAAGGGGTTCGAGGTAGCCCTACCACAAAGTCCATGTTGGTCATCTCCCATTTCCACAATGAAATTTCTATGTTATGTGCCAACCTACCAGGCCTTTGATGTTTGGACTTCACTTGCGGACAATTTGGACATCTTACCACAAATTCCGCTACAATTATCTTCATATCATTCCACTAGTAGACTTCCTTAAGATCATTATACATCTTTGTAGAGCCTGGGTGCACAGAATATCTAGAAGTGTGAGCCTCAATCATGATTCTTCCTTGGAGGCCATCAGCATTTGGAACACATAGTTGCCCTTGATACCTTAGTGTACCATCATCCATACCAAGATAAAAATACGTGGTCTTAAGTTTATGAATCCCCTCCTTCAATTGTAACAACAATGGATCATTGTATTTCTTTCCTATGACCTCCACCACAAGCGATGATTCAGCCTTAATTTGCACAATCGCTCGTCCTTCACTAGATTCCGCAAGACAAACTCCCCAACTAGCCAACCGATGAACCTCCTTGGACAACGGCCTTTGGTATGCCTCAAAGTAAGCCAAACTACCCATAGATTTATGGCTAAGAGGATCCACCACAATGTTAGCCTTCCTCGGATGATATAGAATATTGATGTCGTAATCCTTGAGTAACTCAAACCATATTCTCTGCCTTAGATTCAATTCCTTCTCTTTGAAAATATATTGAAGACTCTTATGGTCCGTTAATATATCCACATGGACCCCATACAAATAATGACGCAAAATCTTCTATGCAAAAACCACCCCCACGAGCTCTAAGTCATGTGTTGGATAGTTCTTCTCATGATTCTTGAGTTGCCTAGAAGAATAAGTTATCACCATGCCATGTTACATGAATACACACCCAAGTCCAATCCTTGAGGTATCACAATATACCACAAACTCATTTGTACCCTCTGGTAGGGTCAAAATCGGTACGGTAGTCAATCTTGATTTCAACTCTTGGAAGCTCTTTTCACAAACATCTGACCATTGGGGATTAATCGCCTTCTACATAAATTTAGTCAATGGAGAGGAAAAAGAAGAGAACCCATCCACAAATTTCCTGTAATACCCAGCCAAGCCCAAGAAACTGCGAACCTCTATTGGAGTTGTTGGTCTAGGAAAATTTTTCACAGCTGAAATCTTCTGAGGATCAACCTTAATTCCTTCTCTAGCGACAACATGACCCAAGAATGTGACAATTCAAGCCAAAACACATTTGGAAAACATCGCCTACAACTTGTGCTGATACAGAGTCTCCAAAAATACCATGAGATGATCGGCATGGTCCTCTTGACATCGTGAATATATCGGAATATCATCAAGGAAAACTATCATAAAAGAGTCGAGGAACAACTTGAAAAATTGGTTCATAAAATACACGAAAGCTGTCGGGGCATTTGTTAGCCTAAAAGACATTACCAAAAATTTAAAGTGCTCATACCGGGTTCTAAAAGTTGTTTTCAGAACATCATGCTCCCTGATATTCAATTGGTGATACACGGATCTTAAATCAATCTTGGAGAAATACTTAGCATTATGAAATTGGTCAAACAAGTCTTCTATCCTTGGTAGTGGGTACTTATTCTTCATCATGACCTTGTTGAGTTGTCGATAGTCAATAAACATTCTCAGTGACCCATCTTTCTTACTTACAAAGAGATCCAGCGCTCCCCAAGGTGACACACTCAGCCGGATGAAACCCTTTTCTAGCAAGTCTTTCCACTGCTCCTTTAGTTCATTCAATTTTGCCGGTGATATTCTGTAGGGTGGAATAGATATAGGCTGCATGCCTGGTATCATATCAATCACAAAATCAATCTCCCTATCTAGTGGAATCCTAAGGAGCTCATCAAGAAAGACCTCCGAAAATTCATTCACAACAGGCACAGACTCAAGTGTAGGTGCCTCAGCATCAGTATCTGTAACTTTGACCAAATGGTAAGTAAAACCTTCGTTGATCTTCTTCGTGGCCTTAAGGTAATAAATAAACCTACCCGTATGCACCACATCATCCCCCTTCCATTCAATAATTGACTTATTTGGAAATTCAAATCTAATAGTTCTGGTTAGGCAATCCATCTTGGCCAAACATGAATAAAGCTAGTCTATCCCTATTATTGCATCAAAATCAACCATCACCAACTCAATAAGATCGGCCTTGGTATACCAACCATGGACCATGACAACAGAAGCCCTACAAACTCGTGCGACCATAATAGACTTACTAACCGGAGTAGATACAGAGAACGACTCATAAAGCTGTTCCGTTTTTATCCCAAATGCCATAGAAACATAGTGAGTGACATAGAATAAAGTGGAACCAGGATCAATAAGAGCATATACATTATTAGATTAGACAGTCAATATACCTGTGACAATATCTGGATAAGCCTCCGAACTCTGGCGGCCCTTCATAGCATAGAAACGGATGGGTCCTCTCGAACTCTGTGCTCTACCCCTAGTTGCACCATGCCCTGTGGGTGTTGCAGTGCCTCGAGCTAGAGGAGGTTCTGCAGATTAGTAGCTACAAAACTGGCTAGCTGTGCTGCTCCCCTGCCCATGCTCTAGTGGGACAAAAGGTAATCCCTATGAATGTGGCACCTTATACCACACCCGTAGCTTATGGTCTGGTCCACAAAGTAGGCACCAAAGTGTATCTTCTTATGCCTAGGGCATGTGGGACTCTGCTGCTGTTGGAATCTCCCTCCAGGATTACCCTACTGGTAGCATCCCATCTTGCCCTGACTGGGCCTGAAACGACTCCACTGCTGCTATTTGGGCCTTGATGGCTGCGTGCTGACTGATGACTGAGAAAAGACTGGGATGGTCGTAATGACCCTCCCATGAATGCTGACCTATCACCACCACCACTAAAAGAACTACCAAAGTTGCCCATAGATCGGTCCTTGTTTCTACCCTCTCGCTCCATTATATTATTCACGGTTCTCTGTATCTTGAGAAAATTCTGCCATCTTCCCATAGTTCATATCAGAATTCAAGGCAGTTGTAGCGGTCTCATTAATAACTAAGGGACTAAGGCCCTGTGAAAATCGACATACTCTAGCCTCCATATTGGGGAACATGTAGACGACATACATGGACATGCATACAAACCTCATATGATACTCCAACATACTCAATTCAGGGTTGGGATGTCCCTAATGACCCTTCGCTGAATGCTGATGTACCACCACCACAACTAAAAGAACCACCAAAGTTTCCCGCAGATCGGGCCTTGCTGCTACTATCTCGCTTCATCCTATTCTTCAATTTACGGTTCTCTATAGCTTGAGAAAATTCCACCATCTTCCCATAGTTCATATTAGAATTCAAGGCAGCTATTGTGACCTTATTAATAACTAAGGGACTAGGCCATGTACAAACCAATGTACTCTAGCCTCTATAGTGGGAACATGTAGATGGCATACATGGATAGGCGTGCAAACCTCATATATTACTCTAACACACTTATACTACCTTGTTTTAGGCTCTCAAACTTGGCGGCACGCACTGTGTTAGTCTCGGTAGTCAAGAAATGGTCGATAAAGGTGTTAGCAAACTCACTCTACCTCGCTGGAGGCTCCCTCCTCACGGAACTCCTCCCACATCTCAAACCAAGAATAGGCCACCTTTTTCAAGTGGTACAAGGTCAACTCTTCTCCCTCTGTATAAGTAGCATGCATGACTCGAAGTGTCTTGTGCATATCATTAAAAAAGTCCTAGGGGTCCTCCTCGAGATTGGTACCTATAAATGCTAGAGGATCCAAATTAAGAAACCTGTTCACCCTAGAACAAGCAGAATACCCTTACTGGCTAGAAGAATCATATGTAACATTCGATCTCTAGGCTTGTGAAGCCACTATCTTATCCAATATCTGTATGGATCCCCTAAGCTCCCCATCAACAATAACGAGACCAAAAGCTGGGGCTAGGGCTGGAATAACTGCACCCTCAGTAGGAGTAGGGATTGGTGTAGTCTGAGTAGGAGTAGTAGAATCACGCAGTGTGGTAGTTGGGGGGACCCCATAGGTGCTCACCCACATCATCATGCATAGAATCAACTGCCACTCCCGGGGTGGAATTGGCTTCTTGGCCAGTTCTCGCTTTCTTCCTAGGTGCCATATACTAAAAATTAGAGCAATGCACGAGTTAGAGGAGGAACACTCTTACAATCAGCTCTATCGCATGATCTAGAACATCAAAGAAGGGTATTATTCCTAAATGCCCAAGTAGCCTCCTAATTATAGATGTGGTCAACAACACACCAGTAAGAAATGCTACTACGCAAGGCTCTGAGAAATCCTAGGACACTTTAAAACCTTAGGCTCTGATACCAAGCTTGTCATGCCTTGACCTTGGTAGCGCGACCGGCGCTCAACCAAGATGCCACAGTCAAGTAAGCCTGCACAATGCCGTGTACCCTGACTCACCCAATAATAAAGAGAAGATAGATCTCATTAATTAGAAAATAAGAAGGTCACATGAGAAACACTCATTAACATTGGTTACTTCATTTATAAGTCTTGAAATGCATTACACATTCATAATTTGAAGGGAACATGTGATACAGATACAACATTTTTAGTTTGACTTTCCCAAGACCAATATACAACCCACACCATATCTATGGAGCCTCTAACAAAAACCAAAGAGTGTTATGATAGTGCCGACAACAAGGCCCCGCTATACCTCAAAATGCTATGTATACAGGACAAAAGATACATGACCGAAATGAAGTGGGACTCACCAAGTCAGCTGAGGAGAGGGTGTACTGCCATCACTGCTCAATGCCGCCCGTTGTGGAACCACTTGCATACATTAAGGATGCAGCCCTTCGTCCAAACAGACGTTAGTACATATGGAATAGTACTAGTACGAAAACTAAACACCCCTGTCGGTGCCCCCTTTTTCTCACAAAATCGGGTTTATGACATTTGGGCGGACAACTCATTTCCTTTTGGGGATTGGGTTTACAATTTTAAAGAGTAGCCACCTAATGATTGAAGTTCATTAGGATACTAAAAAGAAATTTGATTTAGAAAACCAAAGATTGGGTAAGGGCTAGAAATTATCTCGAGGGGAAGGTGTTAGGAACCTCTCAAGATCCACTAGTGTGGTTCCCGGCCACGCTATAATTGTGACTTTAAGTGCAAGCAAGAATTACTGATACAAGGTAGTTTCACATGATGGTTGCAAGCAATAAAAATAGAAGAAGTTAAAGAAGTTGAAGTTTGGGAAGAAAATAGTTGTGAAATTCTAAAAATAAACAAGTAAAGGGGAAGGGTTTGCACATATTTTCTGCGAGCAATTAAAATTAAGTTAAAGAAGCAGAAATTTTGGGAAGAAAACAGTTTTGAAGTTCTGAAAATAAACAAGTAAAGGGAAGGGGGGTCATAAGTTTATAAATAATATTGATCACCCCGCACAACACCCAGTAAACCTTTATACATCTGTTGTTATCGCGTGATCATCATATCCATATCTACCCTTTCCCACCCCGTTAAGGTATTAAACGTGGAATGGTATCGCCTTACTTATTGCTTGCTATTACCCGCCCCAATACTATCAATCCCGGAGGCATTTGAGACTACTAATCCTAAGGGGAAGAGGTATGGTGTTTTGTAGTTTTTAAAGGACAAAATTCTAAGGCGACAATCAAAACATAAATCACAAGTATGGGGAAGCACACAAACAAATAAGGCTCAAACAAACCTCCTTAAAACATAGAGAAGCATATAGTTTTAGCATGTCTTTTAGATACAGATTAAGGCCTCATTAAACTTAAGAGTTGTGGCAGACTCATCTATTACATATTTCAAATAATAAACCCAGATCAGGCCTGCCTGCTGGTTGTAGTTTAATAGACTCTGATTCAATTTACAAGTTACCTTATGGTTTGCCTAAGTGTTAAGCGAAAAGCCTATTGGCATGATATCTATTAGTTCAGAAAAAGAAGTATACTGACTTGAAAGAAGAAGACTCATTAATTACAGAAGACATAAATTTTGCAGATGTTAAGCTTTTCTGCTATTGATTCAAACTTATAAGCGAAAGGTCGATTTAGACTTAGATGATACCTCATATAGGCATGCTTTCTAGGTGCTATTGATTTTAAAACATATACAGTTGAAACAAGAGTGCAGAAGTCCTATAGGTATGGTATCTAAAATGCTGTTAGTTATTTAAACATATCAAATTGAGGTCGGGTTTCGAAATAAATCACATAACCAGTCTTGGGATGAACGGGTAGTTGGGTTTTGGTCCGAACCTCAAATATTGACCAAGCTGAAGATTTAGATTCAAATATTCTAAAGAATGATTGTTGGACTCGGTATGGTCACTATGAGTTTCTGGTGATGTCATTTGGGCAGGCCAACACCACAACAATATTTATGCACTTGATGAACAGTGCGTTCCAACCATATCTTGATTTTTCATCATCGCGTTCATTGACGACATATTGGTGTATTCTCGCAGTCGAGAGGATCATGAGCAGCACTTGAGGATTGTGCTCCATACCTTGAGGGAGAAGAAGTCATATGCAAAATTCTTCAAGTGTGAGTTTCTTGATTCAGTGGCATTTTAGGTCAAGTGGTGTCTAGTGAGGGGATTAAGGTGGTTTTGAAGAAGGTGGAGCACGTTCAGAGTTGGCCCCGACCATATTCTACTACATAAATCCAAAGTTTTCTAGGCTTGGTCGGGTATTATTGTCGTTTTCTGGAGGGTTTTTCATCCATTGCAGCTCCTTTGACCAGATTGACTCAGAAAGGTGCTCCATTCAGGTGGTCTGACGAGTGTGAGGAGAACTTTCTGAATCACAAGACTGCCTTGAGCATATCTCTAGTTCTTGTCAACATCGAGTTCTTATACAGTGTATTGTGATGCTTCGTGGATTGGTAACGAATGTGTATTTGATGCAGGAGGGTGGAGTTATTGCTTATGCTTCGCATCAGTTGAAGCCCCATGCGAAGAACTACCCTATACATTATTTACAGTTGGCAACTATTGTCTAGGCATTAAATATTTGGAGGCATTATCTCTACGGTGTGTCTTTTGAGGTATTTATAGATCATAGGAGTCCACAACACTTATTTAAGGAAAAGGATCCAAACTTGAGGTAGTAGAGCTATTAAAAGTCTATGATATCACCATATTTTATCATCCCGGGATGGCCAATATAGTGGCCGATGCCTTGAGTAGAAAGGCTGAGAGTAATAGTAGCCTTGCATATATTCCAGTTAAAGAGAGACCATTCTTATTGGATGTTCAGTCTTTGGCCAATCGGTACATGAGGTTGGATGTTTCGGAGCCTAGCCGAGTTCTTGCTTGGGTGGTTTCCGTTCTTCTTTGTATAAGCACATCCAAGCGCGTCAATATGATGACCCCTATTTTCTTGTACTTAAGGACACAGTGCAACAAGATGATGCCAAGGAGGTTTCTATTAGATATGATGAGGTGTTGAGGATGCATGGCCGAATTTGTGTGCAAATGTGCATGAGTTGCGTGAGTTGATTCTTGAAGAAGCCCACAGTTCACGGTATTTCATTCATCCGGGTACCGCTAAGATGTATAAGGATTTGAGGCAGCACTATTGGTGGAGAAGAATAAAGAAAGATATAGTAGAGTATGTAGCTCGGTGTTTGTACTATCAGCAGGTGATGTACGAGCATCAGAGGCCGGGCGGTTTGCTTCAGAGACTTGAGATTCCAGAGTGGAAGTAGGAGCGTATTACCACAGATTTTGTTGTCGGGCTTCGACTTTGAAAAAATTTGACATAGTGTGGGTTATTTTGGACAGACTGACCAAGTCTGCACTCTTCATTAGGTTGTGACGACCTACTCTTCATTGCAGCTGGCTCAGATCTACATCTGTGAGATTGTTCATCTTCATGGTGTGCCGGTGTCTATTATCTCCGATCGAGGTACGCAATTCACCTCGCATTTTTGTAGAGCTATTCTACATGCGTTAGGCACATAAATTGAGCCGACCATGACATTTCATCCCCAGACGAACGGGTAATCTTAGCTAGGGCTGTGCATAATTTGGTAAATACCGAATTACCGTACCGGAACTGAAATTTTTTGGTATTTGGTATTCGATGTTTTGGTATTCGGTATGATATTTGATTTAAGTTTTAAAAAATATTTGTATTAAGTATGGTACTTGGTATTTTAAAATGAACTACCGAAATACCGATACCGTACCGAAATATATATTATATTACACAATACACATATTATTAATTATAACATAAATATAAAAATCTAAAATTTTATTTTTCTTTATTCTCTAAATTCATCAATTAACTCTAAGGAAGTAACAAGACGTTTCTAATGATCAAGTTGATTCTCTTATGTACAATTTTATCTCTCTAAGTTGATATTTGCTAGTTTTGGGCAAAACGTTGGTCAAAAAATGTTTTTAGTTTTGTACTTTTGAGTATTTTAATTCAGAATATTACATTTTATGACTCTATGCACTAATTAGTATTCAAACCTAATAAACCGAATAAACCAAAGTTACCAAACCGAATAAACCGAAACCGAAAGGAGAAAAATCGAACCATTCCGAATTTAATTAGGTACAGTATTGTTATTGCATTTTAAGAAATCGAATACCGAAAATACCAAACCGAAATATCTGAATACCGTACCGTACCTACTGGCGAACACCCCTATTCTTAGCGCACCATTTAAATCTTGGAGGATATGGTACGAGCCTTTGTCATGGATTTCGGGGTTTCATGGGATCAATTTCTACTACTTGCATAGTACTCCTACAATAATAACTACCAATCGAGTATTTGGATGACTCCTTATGTAGCCTTATATGGGATGCGGCGTCGTTCTCTAGTTGGTTGGTTTAAGTCGGGGGAGGCTAGATTGCTGGGCACTTATTTGGTAGGGGTTGCCTTGGAGAAAGTCACGTTGATTTAGGATCGGCTTCGTACGACAAAAACTAGGGAAAAAAGTTATGCCGATTGGAGGGCTCGTGATGTAGCATTTATTGTGGCAGAGAGAATTCTGCTTAGAGTTTCACCCATGAAAGGTGTGATGAGGTTCAGGAAGAAGAGAAAGTTGAGCCCTAGGTATATCGGTCCTTTTGAGATCCTTGAGAGGGTTGGTGAGGTGGCCTATAGACTTGCATTGCCACCTAACTTATCAAGATTTCACCTGGTGTTCCAAGTTTCCATGCTCCGAAAGTATTATGGTGATCCGTCACATGTATGAGATTTTAGCTCAGTCTAATTGGACAAGGATTTGACTTATGTTGAGGAATGAGTGGCTATCTTTGACAAGTAGGTCTGGAAGTTGATGTCAAAGAACATTGCTTCAGTAAAGGTTCAATAGAGGGGTCAACCGGTTGAGGAGGCAACTTAGGAGACCGAGCACGACATGTGGAATTGCTTCGAGGATGAACATTGGTTTTAAGAGGGGGAGAATGTAACGACCCGACCGGTCATTTTATGTATTTGATCCCCGCTTCCCCTTTTTATGCTTCATACATGTGCACTTCTTGTTTTTTCACTTGCAGGGGTGGTTAGTTTTGTTATGAAGAGGTTTTAGATTGATTTGGACCCTTTGGCTCTTGGTTTAGAAGCTTCAGCTGGAAATGTTGACCTAGGTTTGACTTTTGTTAAAAATGACCCAAAAATGGTATTTTAATAATTCTCATAGATTCGTATCGTAATTTTGGACTTGGGAGTATGCTTGAAATTGAATTCAGGGGTCCCTAGATTAATTTGACATATTTTGCTAAAAGTTGGAAATTTGATGTTTGGAAGTTTCGCTAAGTTTGATCATAGGTTGACTTTATGGCTATCAAGTTCATAATTTAGTTTTGGGATTTGGAATAGGTCTATTTTGATTTTTGTAACTTGTATGCAAAATTTGGTGTCATTTGGAGTAGGTTTGGTAGAATTCGTACACTTGGTTTTCAATTCTAGAGGTTCTTGAGATTGTTTTTGAATTTCATGCTTTTTGCTGTCTGATTTGTGGTTCTAGATATTATTTTGTTATTTTTTATCATGCCAACGAGTTTATATGATATTATTAGGCTTGTGGAGATGTTTGGTTTGGAGCCTCGAGGGCTCGAGTGAATTTCGAATGTGTTTCAGAATGGTTTGGACTCAATTCCAGGTTGCTGGTGTGCTAGTACTCCAGTTGTTGCAATTGTGAGCACCATTATCACAATTGCGATCATAGAAGGGGTGTTAGGTTTCGCATTTGTGATACATTAATTGCAATTGTGATGAGAGTCTAGAACATGGTAGTTTCACATTTGCGACTAAAAGGTCGCATTTGCGATGGGAGCAGACTTCGCAGATGTGAAGTCAATGTTGCATTTGCGACTTCCTTTTAGGCTGTCAGGTGTCGTGATTGCGAGTCCTTCTTTGCAATTGCTTGGGTTCATAATTGTGAAGCCTATGTGGAAATGGTGAACCAGTGTCGCAATTACGACATCTATACCTAAACGAAATGGCTAGGAAGACAGGATTTGATCTTATTTCTCTTATTTTAGAACCCTAGACTCGGTAGGAGGCGATTTAGAGAGGGGATTTTCACATACAATCATCGGGTAAGTGATTTTGATCAATTTCCAATTTTATTATATGATTATATGTGAGATTTAACATCAAATTCATGAGAATCTAAGTGAAATTTTGGGAATCTAAGTCGTTTTTTAGATTTGAGCCATGCGGAGGCAAATTTTAAGGGAAAAGCTATTTTTATTGGTTATTTGGCCTAGTTGAGGTAGTTATCTTGCCTAACATTGTGTGGGGGAACTACCCCTTAAGATTTGGGTTGATTGTACTATTTGAGGTTTGTGGGAGACGGGTACACGAGGTGACGAGTGAGTACACGGGCTTGTGTTATTTGTTGTATCTTTCGTTGTCAATTTTATTCATACATGCCTTAGTTGAAGTTGTGGTAAAACCGTGGGCTATGTGTTGTGGTAACATTGTTATTGTTGATATGGTAATGTTGTGGCATATGGGCACATGTGGTGCGAGTTGATTATTGTTTTGTGATATTGATACACATGCGGTGGTATAAGGGTGGGTATTGAAACACATGCGGTGAGATAAGTTAGAATTTATATGCGTGTTTCTAGTAAGTTAATTACTTGAAGCCACACGATGAGATAATAGTGCTAAAATGCGTGTTGCTAGTTAAAAAAAAATATTTTAAAAATAAATGCAAGGCTCATGCAATGATATAAGAAAGATTGTGATAGTAAATTTTGAAATGTGAATATGAGGCGTGGTGCCTTGGTTGTGAATCTTGTTGTACATTCTATGTTGAAAAGGCTTGTTGAATGTAAGAGTTATTATATCTCTTTTTTTTGTTTTACTTGTATTTTGACTGTATTTAATGAATTGTTTTTCTTATCATATGCTCATTATTTGTCGTCCTTTATTGCTTTAACATCCGTTGTTAGCCTTACGTCATTGTACTATTTTGTTGTCAATTATTTCTTGTCTTGCGTTATCAGATTGTATTAATATTTTGCTTAGATTTCTATATCTAGTAGGTGTCATAACCTAGCCTCATCACTGCTCTACCGAGGTTAGGCTTGATATGCCGGACGCCAGTGAGTTGATTCAGATATCCCAGAGACTTCAAGGTATACCTGCTTGACGCTAGTAGGCCTCAGAGTCATCTTCTAGTGTTATCTTTTCTACTATTTATTTTCACATAAAAAAGTATTGTATTTTGAGATTTCTAGTGTACTTCTTAGAGCTTATGACTCAGTCCCACCAGTTTTCAGATTTGTATGACTATTGTTTCATTTTTGTTTTACGGAGCTAGTTATCGGTATAATTGAATTTATTAGTCGTTATTTATGTTAATTTCTCATTGTGCGTTAGGCTACCTAGTATTAGAGACTAGGTGCCATTACGATATCTTGAGGTGGGAGTCTAGGGTCGTGACAAGTTGGTGATGTGCCGGAGAATTTCGGCACATTTCAATACTAATTTCTTAGATTCTAGCTTGTTTTAATGCAATTATAACTGATACTCATGTAGATTTGTTGTTCCTACAGCACAAGAGGAAGGGAAGACCAAGGATATGAAAATGGAAGCAAAAAGAGAAGAAAAGAGCATAATATTGCACAAGTGCAAATCTGCGGCCCATTCTGCGGTCGCAGATCACACATGCGGACCGCAGAATCGTATCTCAAATCGCAAAACATTACAGAGTCTGGAGCTAAAAACCATGTCAAGAATGCGGCGCAATCTGCGAACGCAGAATCAACATGCGGACCACAGATGTGTCGCAGAATGAACAAGAAGAAAACTCAGTGTTAAAAATGCGATGCAATTTGCGGTCGCATAACTCAAATGCGGACCGCAGAATGGAACTGCGATGAAGGCCTGACAACTAGGGTTGTGGATCTGCGGAGAGAATGTTCAAAATGCGGACCGCAGACCTGTTATGCGACAAGTCTACGGTCGCAGACGTGACCTGAAAGGCCAAACTTGTCCATTTTCTGTCCCGAAATTTTTCCCTATATAAATAGTTTTAAGAGACCTTTGTGGGCTCATCTTGTCTCACTTTTAAGCTACATTCTATCACATTAATATTCTCTCTTTTTGGAAGCTTTTGGGTGAAGATTCCCTCCATTGTAAGCATTTATGACATTTATGATTAGTTGGTTTTTGTGTTTCAGCATGTGTAGCTAGTTTTAAATAATAAGGTTGTGGACCCTAAATGGGTGATATGTTAATGGGTGTTTAACATTGAATATATATATAATGGTTGGTTGATATTTATTTACTTCTCATTCTTGATTTATTGTTGGTGGTTGCAAATATTAACAAAAGCCATTAAATTCTTGCTTTGCTTGGGAAAGTGGGCTAGGATTTGGTAGAAGTAAATATCAATGACTCAAGACTTTAAACCTTGTTTGATAAAATCGCTTAGGAATAAGTGGGTTTTAATTGGCATTTATTGATGGTTCTCAAGTGCAACTCTTTTATATTTGGGAAAATCATAAAGAGGAAATACTACTCATTCATTGGGAAATAGTGGGTAGTATCTTAGACATCAATTGCATATCTAAAGAGCCTTCCATTAGAAATATATCATATTAACACCTGTTGACATTACTCTACATTGAAGGGGACACAACCTTGGTTGCTCTGATCCACCTGTTCACTCATTAATTGTTGAAATTAGTTGTTACTTAAAACTCAAACAATCATACATACTCTTGTCACCATATATCATTCTCTCTTGTTACAATTAACCGAATAGAGATAGAACTCGAGTCGAGCAACACACTAAACAAGTAATCCTTTCACACCTATTCCCTGTGGGATTCGACCCCAACCTTGTTGGGTTATTATATTTGACATCGACCGCCTTACACTAATTATTAAAGTGTAATTTGAGCGTATCAGTTGGTATTAATGCTCTAGGTTCATAGGTGCTACGAGTCATAAGCAAGTTTAGTTGAGTCTTGCTAATTGGTACAGAGACGTATGTATTTATCTTTGAGAGGCTATACAACTATTAGGAAAATTCCACTTCTTTGATTCATTATCATGCAGATTTGTTGATTTTGAGATCTGAGCCTTTGTCTTTATATTCTCTCACAAATGGTGAGCACATGAATTACTGGGTCAGATGATCAAACACTCGCGCCCCCTGCTAGAGCCGCAAGAGGCCGGGTTTGAGGTAAAGGCCGAGAAGGGGTACGTGCTATAGCTAGAGCACCTTCCCGAGTAGCGACCGAGGAGCCACCAGTAGCTCTTGTTGGGGGACAAGCACCCGAGGTGCCTGTTTTCACCCCTGGACTCCAGGAGACACTAGCACATTTTCTGATCATGCTCGAAAATTTAGCTCAGGTGAGATTGATCATCGTTGCACTAGCTACATCATAGAAATGGGCTGAGTACTCAGCACCAGATCAATACAAAATTGATATCCCTATCGGGTGACATGCCTGGTAGGTCTGCTAGGAACATATCTGAGAAATCTCTCACTACCGAAACTGAATCAATGGTAGGGTCGAATAGAGATAGAACTCGAGTCGAGCAACACACTGAACGAGTAACCTTTTCACACCTATTCCCTGTGGGATTCGACCCCAACCTTCTTGGGTTATTATATTTGACATCGACCGCCTTACACTAATTATTAAAGTGTAATTTGAGCGTATCAAATTTTGGCGCCGTTGCCGGGGAATACGGTCTTGAAATTACTTATTAGTGTGCGCTTTACTGTGTGTCTAATTCTATTATATCACACTTTTCTTGTTTTGCTTGGTGTTGATAGGGAAACATGTCTGAATCTAGCGATGACGTTGAGGTAGACCTGGGAGAGAATCCCTTTGCAGACATCGAAGAGTACATTGATGATACCAATCCTATTATACCTCCTGTGGTTGGAGCTGCAACGTTTAAAGTGGAACATGGTTTGATCCTTATGCTCAAGGCAGAGGGGTTCTTCAGAAATTCCATTGATGATGATCCACCACAGCACCTTAGGAACTTTTTGGGGGTGTGTGCAATGCATACGCAGAATAATGTCTCTGATGATGCCCTGATATTGAGATGCTTTAAGTACTCTCTTGCTGGGGATGAAAGGAGATGGCTCCAGAATCTACCACCTAATTCTATTCATTCGTGGCCCGAACTTGTTAGGGCGTTTCTATCCAAGTGGTTCCCGCAAAGTAAACAGTCAGAGTTGCAGGATAAAATCTTCTTCTTCAAGCAAACACCTGGAGAGCAGTTGCATGAGGCATGGGACCGTTTCAAATTATATTTGGTGAGGTCTCCAAACCATGGCTTTCCGGACTCTATGCTATTGGAAAAATTCTACATGGGTTTGGATCCTGTGAACCAAGCTATAGCCAAGAATGCATGGATTATTCATGGATAAATCATTCACAAGGGTAACACAAATTCTTGACAAAATGGCACAACACAATCAAGCGTGACATTCCGAGGATACCTCAGGTGGAGTGGCATATGGTTCTCCTTCCTTGACCAACTTGATCAAGGAGAATTAAGAGAGAGACCAAATAATTGCAGGATTGGCTACGAATGTAAATGTGTTTGTGAGCACGTGATTTTTACCCCAAGTAAAGAATTCCAAAAGATTAAAATAAATAAAAGGGAATTAATTAGG
>MU786509.1:9711-22372 GCA_026770625.1 Nicotiana glauca
AAACATGGCACGGAATGTCCCTTCGTGCATTAATAATCAAACATGGCACGGAATGTTCCTTCGTGCATTAATAATCAAGGCATGGCACGGAATGTTCCTTCGTGCATTAATAATCAAAACATGGCATGGAAAGTTCCTTCGTGCATTAATAATCAAAACATGACACGGAATGTCCCTTTGTGCATTAATAATCAAAACATAGCACATAATATTCCTTCGTGCATTAATAATCAAAACATGGCACAGAATGTCCCTTCGTGCATTAATAATCAAAATAATCGTGCACGGTATCACCCATCGTGCTTTATCACTCAACCTCACCCAAACAGCAATCACAAACAATGGGGCGAGGGGGATAGACAAAAGTAATAGATATCCCGGCAAGGGAAAACGCAAGTAAATAGTCAAATCCCTGCAAGGGAACAATAACAATAAATTTCACATCCCGACGAGGGAGATAATCAAAGTACGTAAACAGCCCAGCAAGGGAATAATCACATCTCTTTCTCTTTCTTTCATTTCTTACTCAATAGTTACTTATCATTCGAGCCAACGTTCCAAAGAGTTTACTAGTCATAAATTTCTTTCTCATACTCTTCACATTATATAGAGTTCACCAATTTAACAAGGAAGAGTCACAACATAACCAGAATAAGCACAATAAGGACTCACGGTCATGCTAGACACCGGTGTGTAGATACTCGTCACCATGCCTATACACTGTACTTAACATTTAGCAATTAGCAATTAATATTCTAATCCTATTCCCTCAAGCTAAAGTTAGATCAAATACTTACTTCGGTCTAAAGAATAGCAATCAATCCTCAAATACCGCCTTTCCTCTACAATCCGACTCCGAAACAATGATATCTAGGCATAATTAATTCAATAGTATCAATAAAAATTCAATGGCAACATCCCATAGCCTAGATATGAATTTCCTAGCATTCTTCAAAAATTACCAAAATTCGACACCGGGCCCACATGGTCCAAACATGAGGCTCGGACCAAAACCCAATCACCCATAACCCCACAAGTTCAAATATGCAATTTGTTTTAAGATTCGACTCCAAATTGAGGTTGAATCACCCTAAATTCTCCAAACCCTAACTCTACCCAAAACCTTTAATTTCTACTTTGATTTCATGATTTAT
The DNA here is from genome assembly GCA_026770625.1 of Nicotiana glauca. Taxonomy (NCBI): domain Eukaryota; kingdom Viridiplantae; phylum Streptophyta; class Magnoliopsida; order Solanales; family Solanaceae; genus Nicotiana; species Nicotiana glauca. Next base: position 10,866 of record MU786509.1, read on the forward strand.
GTCTAGGAGTTTCATAAATGATAATAGAAAAAGAAGAAAAAGAGTTAGATAATGCTTACCCAAGAAGCTTTGGTAAAAAATAGCTCTAAAAATGGCCTATGATTTGTGGAGAAGACAAGGTTTATGAAAAATGGGAATAATCCCGTAATGGTTCTGTTTTTAACTTAAAAATTCACTGGGTGAAATTGCCCTTCGCGTTTGCGGGAAGGGGACCGCGTTCGCGAAGGGTAAACTGGGCAATTCATCGCGTTCACGTGAGGGTCAACGCGAACGCGTAGAGGAAAAATACTGGGGGTCCAAGATTGGCCTACGCGAACACGTGTTAAGGGACGCGAACGCGATAGAGAACACAATAAATCATTGTGATCGCGATGGACAGAATGCGAACGCGAAGAAGGGAAATACTGGGGCCTGAATTTGGCTTACACGTTCGCGAGGGTTGTGATGCGAACGCGAAGGGATGGACCTAGGAAGTATCGCGAACGTGATCTGAAGGCCGCGAACGCGAAGAAGGGAATGCCTGTGCAAAAATTGCAGAAAATCTGCTGTCATCCTAAGTCCAAAACCACCCCGAACACCTCCAAAAATACTCCCGAGCCCTCGGGGCTCCCAACCAATCACACACACTAACTCAACAACATCCTACAACCTTATCCGTGTGATCAAATCGCCAGAATAACATCATAAACGAGGAATCAAACCTCAAAGTCATCACTTTTTCATCAAACTTCATAAACTTTAAATTTTAGATATTTAGGTCCGAAACACATCAAATGACGTCCGATTTCGACCAAGCTTCACAGAAAGCGCTTAACATATATTTAAGACTTGTACCGGTTGTCGGAACCAAAATACGAGCCCGATACCATAGTCATTTAACCAATTTTACATTTTCATTTTTCTTAATAATTTCAGAAAATAATTTAACAGAAAAATTATTTTACTCAGGTTCTAGAGTTCGAATTTCGGCTCCGGGCACATGCCCGAGTCCCATATTTTTCTATGGACCCTCCGGGACTGTCCCATCATGGGTCTGGGTCCGTTTATCCAAAACGTTGACCAAGGTCAACTTTAATCATATTAAAATCAAAATTCTTCATAGAATTCACGTATTTCAACATAAAAGCTTTCCGGTTACGCGTCCGCACTGTGCACGCAAATCAAGGCAACTAAAAGTGAGGTTTTCAAGGCCTCGGAAGTACAGAACGAATGAGAAAATAGGTGATGACCCTTTGGGTCGTCACAACAAGAAAAAGTTCCAAAAAACTGAGAATATATATATATATATATATAACATAATTTTTCTCTATCGTTTCTTTCTCTCTCGGCGCATTTTAGCGTGATTTGCTAAAGTGCACCCACCAGAATGGGGAGAGCACGAGGACGACCATCGAAAGCTTTGAAACACCTAGATGAGGAAGGTAACAGCTCCAAGGAAAGACGAAACTCAGGGATTGTCAAAATTGCTACTCCAAAAGCTATTGTGATAGGAGGAAACATTACTGTTCCATTGGCCAAGGATGGTACACCACTGATGAGAGGAAATTGACGGAGGAAGCAACAATTAACAAAGGGAAAATACATGCAACAACAGATCTAGCTTCATGGCCAACACTAGCTAGCCAGAGTGGAGGTAACAAATTCCAGGAGGGGAAATGGGCAACTTCGGTTAGCAATCAACAGGATCCATGCTCAAAAGGAGGGATTCAAGAGCAGGTACAAAGCAATAAGCAGGCAGAACTACAGATACAGGAAGGAAACAACAAAGGCACATGAACTCAGAATACAGGAGCTCAGAGGAAATTGCAGCTAGAAACGGACCACAAGCCATGAAATTGGTCGATGCTATTTGCGGAGAATAAGTTGGCAAAAAAAGGTATGGATTTGAGCTATATACCACCTACTATATCTGAGGATGAAGTGATTGCTGAACTGATACAAGAGGATATTGAGAGTGAAATAGACAAATGGAAATATGCAGTTATCATATATGTCATTGGGGGAACACCAACGATTGGGGCCATGGAAAGGTTTATAGCTGGGCTGGGGAACTACTCAGTTAAACCTAAGGTATATTACCATAATGAGGGATACTTTGTGGTGAATTTTGCAAATCTATAAGAAAGGAATATGGTGATGTACTCGGGACCTCACATGCTGAATAACATGCATGTTGTAGTTAAGAAATGGGATGATGACTTTGACTTTGATGAACAAGATGTAAAGACAATACCAATTTGGGTAAAGCTGCCAAACCTGCCTTTGAATTGTTGGAGTGCAAAAGCATTGAGCAATATTGGAAGTGGCCTAGGCCAACCCATCTATGCAGATGCTTGCACTTCCAATATTGACAGAATTTCTTATGCAAGAATATTAGTGGAGGTAGATGTTACTAAGGAGCTACCAAAGAACATCAAGGTGAAAGACCCCAAAGGTAGAGTAATAGTCCATGAAGTGTGGTATGGCTGGAAGACCAACTATTGTGCAAAGTGTATGAAGATAGGGCATAATTGCCAACAACAGCAGCAGGGTAGAACAACACCTGACAAGAAGTTAGAACAACAACATAAAACACCAGTTAAGCAAAGGACTGAATGTAAACCAGTTAACACAGGACCGGGAAACCAAAGCGAACAGCAACAGAAAATGATTGCAAGAGCAAGTGTGCAGGGAAAAGAAAATGACAAAGGTGAAGCAACTGATGAGCAGTGGCAGCACGTTAAAAGCAAATCAGCAGCTAAAGGACAAAAAATATTTGTTCATGAGCATCAAATACAAGTGGTGAATGGTTTTAGCAGTTTAAGAGATGCAAACTTGGAGCAAGCTATCAAGAGAAGTACAGAATACAACACAAGTAAATGAGGGATGGCAGAGGAGGTACACAAACAATACATCTGAATAATGATAGTAACATGGAATGTTAGAGGTTTTAATAAAGTATTCAAGTATAAGGAGCTAAAGGAGTTTGTGAAGACTAATAAAGTAGAGATTATAGCTATATATGAACATAGAGTAAGTGAGGCAAAAGCTGAGAAAATAATTACAAAAACACTACCTGGATGGAAATGGTGCCACAATGCATCCAATACTTGTAAAGGAAGAATATGGGTGCTGTGGAATCCAAATATAATTCAGTTCACAATGGCAGGAAGTTATGCACAACTGATATATGGGACTGTGAATAACATTAAAAGTATGATAGAATTCCAATTCTCTACAGTATATGATTTACATAATATAAATGACAGGAAGGAATTATGGGAGATGATAAGGATCATTGAGAAACAAGTAAAAGAGCCATGGTTATTGATGGGAGATTTCAACTCAATTTTGGGAGCTAAAGATAGAGTGCAAGGCAAGGATGTACTGGACAGTGAAACAAAAGATTTTAGAGAAGTGGTTGAGGAATGCAACTTACCTGAACTACCTACAATATGCAGGTCATTTACATGGACAAATAGTCATATTTTCAGTAGGATTGATAGAGCCCTGGTGAATGATAAATGGATACTACATATGCCCCTTCGACAAATGCATGTCATGAACACTGGTTTCTCAGATCATTCCCCCTTGGGTATGGAAACAAGTGTGGAAAGTGATAATAAGAGAAGGCCTTTCAAGTTTTATAAATGTATGGTAGATTATCCTGACTTTAGACATATTGTGGAATCTAATTGGAAATGGAAAGCAGGGACAATGGAAGACATATGGCAGAATTTTAAGCATGCCAAAGCAGTTCTTAAACAACTAAATAACAAAGAGTTCATGAATGTTAAGCTGAAGATAAAGAGGATAAGAGAGGAACTACAAGAAGTACAAGGAATAATGAAAGATCATAATGCACCATCAAGGATGTTTGAAGTGGAGAAAGGGATGATACAACAACTGCAGAAGTGGGAAACAATTAAGGAGGCAATATATAAACAGAAGTAAAGAATACAATGGCTACAGCTGGGGGAATCCAATACTGCTTACTTCTTTGCAAGCATGAAAGGAAGGAAGGCTCAAAATCAAATCACCAAGCTTATTGATAGTAAGGGTAACACCTTAATAAACTGTCAAGAGATTGAAAATGAAGTTGTCAACTTTTACAAAAACCTGCTGGGATCAACATGTGGAAACATACCTGCTATACACCCTGGGAAGATAAGGAAGGGGCCAATGTTAAGCATGACGCAACAGTTGGAACTCATAGCTCCTTTTAACAAGGAGGATGTATATGAAGCTCTCAAGAGCATTGATGATATGAAGGCACCTGGGGGAGATGGGTTTAATGCATGTTTTTTCAAAAAGACTTGGAGCATGAATGGATATGAAATAGCAAAGGCAGTTTTACAGTTCTTCAGCACTGGGAAAATGTTCAAGCCAATAAATTGCACAGCTGTTACTCTCATTCCCAAAGTAAAGAACCCAACTTCCATTAAGGAATACAAACCAATCTCTTGCTGTACTACCTTATACAAAATTATATCCAAAATGTTGAAAGGTAGGATGAGGAGGGTCATGAACACTCTGGTATATGGAAGCCAGGCAACTTTTGTACCTGGTAGAGGATTGGTGGACAATGTCTCAGTCATGAACTTATAAAATGTTATGGAAGGAAGGGAGTCTCACCTAGATGCATGATCAAGATAGGCATACAGAAGGCATATGACTCATTGGAATAGATATATTTGGAGCAGGTGCTTGATGGGTTGTGCTTTCCTAAAAAGTTTGTAGGATGGATTATGGAGTGCATTAGAACAGTGTCATACTCTATTAATATAAATGGCTGTCCTACTATTCCATTTGATGCTAAGAGAGGGGTGAGACAGGGAGACCCCATGTCTCCATTGCCTTTTGCTTAGAAATGGAATATTTGACCAGAAGTTTAAAGAATTTAAAGGAGCAACCTAACTTCAATTATAACCCAAGATGTGAGAAACTAGGTGTTGTTCAACTTCGTTTTGCTGATGACCTGCTATTTTTTTGCCGGGGTGATAGGATATGTGTGCAACTATTATATGAATGCTTCAACAGTTTTTCACAAGCTTCAGGATTAGTGGCAAATCAGACCAAAAGCAGCATTTATTTTAGAGGTGTCTCAAATGAAGAACAGTAGGAGATTACTAAAATCACAGGGTTCAGCATTAGAGAACTGCCTTTTAGATATTTAGGTGTGCCTTTAAGTACAAAAAGGCTATCAATTAGCCAATGCCAACCACTGTTAGACAAAATACTCGGTAGAATTAAACAATGGACAATGAAGTTCTTGAGTTATACAGGAAGATTACAACTAATTAAAAGTTTTCTTATTGCTATACAATCTTTCTGGTCGCAGATTTTTCCCTTACCAAAGATGATCATTTAGCAGGTGGAAACAATATGCAGGAAATTCTTATGGACTGGTGACACCAACTCAAGCAAGAAGGCTTTAGTGGCATGGGAATGGATTAAATGGGTGCATATATATTATATAAAAGGAAGGAAACCATGGAAAGTGGATGGAAAATAGGCTTCCTGGATCATAAGGAAGATCTTGCAAGCAGGGAAATACATGACTGAAGCAAGATTGGACATTAAAAGGGTAATGCAAGCTGATTCATTTACCATTAGAGAAATGTATTAGCAACTAAGAGGGGAATTCCATAAGGTGAACTGGAGTCGAATGCTGTGCAACAACAGAAGCAGTCCAAAATGGAAATTCATCTTGTATTTGGCAGCGAAGGGGAAATTATACACAAAAGATAGACTGATAGGATGGGGAATGCAAGTTAGCCCAGAATGTCTATTATGTGAACATGAGATGAAAAATCATAGACACATATTCTTTACTTGCAATTTCTCAGAAGATATTTGGAGAAGATTGCTGAAATGGATGGATATTAACAGAGAACCAACAAGCTGGGATGAGGAGATCAAATGGGCAGCAGAATAGATGAAAGGCAATGGAGTCAAAACCATGCTGTACAGAATGTAAATCACAGGAGCAGTATATTACATATGGCTAGAAAGGAACAGGAGAATTTTTCAGAAGATAAAAAGAAACAGTGAAGACATTACTAGACAAATAGTTAGAGACATTCATTGTATAGGTTATAGTCATAGTAGATTGAGGATTAGTTTACAAAAGCTTAACTTTTATCCTTAGAGTAGTCTTTGATGTAGAGATGTTGCTAAGTTTGGGGCTTCATGTCCAAACTTCAATTATCATTAGAGATTAAGATTCCAAAATCTAGTCCAAACTAGGTGTTGCTAAGTTAAACAACACCTAGTTTCTCACATCTTGGGTGATAATTGAAGTTAGTTTGGGGCCACATGTCCAAAAAGTTTGAGAGATTAAGATTTTCACCAATCATTATTACCAAGGAAAAAGTTGGTGAAAATCTTAATCTCTTCAACTTTTTGGTAAAAAAATCAAATTTTTCTTCTAACCTCATACTATAAAGAGGAGTGTTCATAAAAATTCAAAAAATAGATTCAAATCCCAACCAAAGAATTCGATACTTTTTAGGTTTGCTTTGGTTTTGGTTTTAAATTTTAAAAACCGATCAAATTTGGTTTAATTTTGGTTTTAATAAAAAAAATAACCAGAAAAAACCAAACAAATCTGACTATAGAAGTAGCTATTTAAATTTATTATCACACCTCTCTCTCTCTCTCTCTCTCTCTCTCTCTATATATATATATATATATATATATATATATATATATATATATATATATATATGAGTCGTTTGTATTTTAAGTCTAGTTCTTTGTTATTATAATAATCTAATTATTTGTCTTTACATTCTAGTTTGATTGGTAGTTTTCTTTTGCTATATACAAGAATTCATTGAATTTATTTCATGTTAAAATTAATCTCTTTTAAATTGAATATTTAAATTATTCATCACTATTTGATTCAATTATCATCAATATATATTGGTAAATGGTAGGTCCAAAGAGCAATTGGTTTGATAGTGTTATGTTGAAAATCTAGTCGCCGAAATATGTGTTTTGTCACGACCCAATTTCCAATCTAATTCACGATGGCACCCAACACCGTGGTTAGGCAAGCTAAAAGAAACCAACTACTGTGTTCCATTTATGTTACCAAAAAAATTCCGACATTTACTTAGATTAAACTTAAAACATTTAATGATAATAAATAGTTTAGGCAAATCTAAAGCTGAAGTGACCAAATGATGTGATTACATCTCCCAAAAGAATAGTCTACTAATGTGTGTGCCAAGACTTGGTGTCACAAGTATATGGGCATATAGTAGAATATACAAAAGAATACATCTATCCTACTGTCTGAAATAGAATTGACAGTAAAAAAAACAGAGGGACTCCATCACGCTGCTGAACGGCATAGGAAGGGAGCGGCTCACCGTGGAATCTCGGCCAACTATCAAGAATGCGCACCAGATGGGTAGCCAGATACACCTGCCTCATATCCTGTACAATTAAATACATAAGTGTAGTATGAGTACATAAATAATATATACCTAGTAAATATCTAGTCTAACCTCGAAAAAGTAGTGACGAGGGGTCGACTAGACACTTACTAGAGTTAATAATATGATAATATGAGGTTCAATATTTCAATTCACAATGTACATAGATAGAAACAAGTTCAAATAAGAAATAATACCGAAAACCTTCTCATCAATTAATTAATCTAGGCATTTCCTTATTTTAAAACAAGTGACCTTTCAAACAATAAATTATACTGATTATAAGAAGTCCCGGTTCCATTATCACACAATTTTCGCCGAGGACGTTCGGCCCGATCCAACATAAAAGTAAACTGTGTACTGTTGAGGGTCGAACGGCCCGAACCATATCTATATATAATTACCAATCTGCCGAGGTGAACGACCTGCTCCCTTAAAAGTAGTGAAAATAACCACCCGCTCGCGGAATTTACTTGCGACGCGGTTACATATAAATACAACTTAAATGCTTCTTTAATTCCTTTCAAAATAATTATTTACTTGAAATCCTTGAAATCATAACCTTCTCAACGGGGTTCCAATCAATGCAATTCCACAATTTATAGTCATATAACAATACCCACAAAGCATGTTGAAAGCCTAGGACTATCCGGACATAACCGGAATAGTAGCCACATACGGACTCTCATCATTTCGTGCGTATGTGTCCCCCCTCCCCCTAATCAAATCATGTATTAATTAAGCTTATCTATGAGGATATTTTCCTCTTACAAGGTTAGAAAAGAGACTTACCTCACCTCATGGTCTACCTTCCAGTCCAAGCTTAAGCCCAAATCCTCAATTTGGTGCCAAACACTCCAAAACTATTCAAATAGCATAGAAACTAATCAATATAGGCTTTAAATTTCATATCCTAACCATTAGAGTGATTCTCCAATCCAAATTATAAGATTCTTAAAGTTCATCCCCGGGCCCACATGCCTGGATTCTAGAATTTTTTTGAAGATTTTTACCCAAAACCCAAGTATTAAACTCACATTAAGTAGAAATAACTTACCTTACAATACTAGGTTGAAATCCCCTCTTTGAAAGCTTCCAAATTGCCCAAGTATAGAAGTAAAATGAAATAAATGGCCTAAGTCCCGTTTTTAAAAGTTGGACATAGCCCTCTGATGTCGCATTTGCGAACCAGGTTCGCAAATGCGACAAAAGCCTCGCAAATGCGAAGCTTGGGCCTCTGCTGTTGTGGTCGCAAATGCGACCCAAGAGTCGCAAATGCGACTTCTGATAGGATCGCAAATGCGGCATAGTTATCGCAAATAGGAACTCTGCCTGGGCCGGGCTCCTTCACGATTGCAGTGTCCTCCTCGCAAATGCGAACCATCTCTCGCATTTGCGAGATCTGCTGTAGCAGCCAAGAACACAAAAATTCTGGTGTATTTTCAACTCCTGCCCCGCATCCGAAACTCAACCCAACCATCAGGGCTCCATACCAAATACTCCCACAAGTCTAACAACATCATACCAACTTGCTCGTGCGATCAAATCGCCAAAATAACATCTAAAACTACGGATTTAGCACCAAAACGCATGAAATCCTTAAGAACATTTGAAATTCTTATTTTTCAACCAGACTTCCATGTCAAATCAGTCCCGTTTCTCAACAAAATTCATAGACATGACTTAAATGTTATATTGGACCTGTACCGGGCTCCGAAATCAACATACGGGCTCGATACCAACATGATCAAACATTATTCAATTTCTTTAAATCCTTAGATTTTCAGTTTAACAATTTTTAACAAAAATTCATTACTCGGTCTAGGAACTTCGGAATTCGATTCCGGGCATACACCCAAGTCCCGTATTTTACTGCAGACCCTTCGGGATCGTCAAAATGCAAGTCCGGGTTCGTTTAATAAAATATTGAGCAAAGTCAAACTTGGCCCTTTAAGCCAACCTTAAGGAACCAAGTGATCTGATTTCAACCCAAACTCTTCCAAATCCCGAACCAATCATCTTCGCAAGTCATAAATCAGTTAAAGCAAGTACGAAAAGTCTTATTTAGGGGAACGAGATCCTAGAAAGCAAAACGACCAGTCGGGTCGTTATATGTTTGGTAGTGTATGTCTCATATTTAAGAAAAATAATCGATAAATAACTGAAAAACTGACAAAAACCGAATCGATAAAAAACCGACTTAGTTGGTTTGATTTGGTTCCAATATTAGAAGAACCTACTTACTTAATTTGATTTTTTTAAAGAAAAAAATCGATCCAAACCGAATAATGAACACCCTAACTATAAACATTCTTCCCCTCCGATTTACCTGTCACCTTAACTATTTTCACGCTTACTAAAAAAAAATACAAGTTATAGCTTACTAAGTTACTTTTATTAAATACTTTTTGAGAATTAAGTTGTATAACAAAAAAATTACTACTCCTTCAATATTAAGGGTACAGATGGAAACAACTAACAAAATTAATCTTGAAATTCTAATATGATAGTTATTTTGGGATAAATTTTTTGAGCTAAAGCAATCATTAAAATGAAATGGAGGGAGTAAGAAATATCTATTTTATCTACGTCATTTTGTTTTTGTCAACTTCCTCGTCTTATAAAATATTTTTTTTAGAAAATATTAACTTAGAATTACATTCTTTCTTCTCACCATAACCTTTTTCACTTTAACCACTTGACCTAATAACCTTTGTTTTGTTTCTTTTTTTGACTATTATGATTTTTTTAACTAATAATCTGGTGCATTCTATACTGTTCTTAATTGTGAGTGAATTTTAGACATAATTAAGAACAATAGAGTTATCTAATAATCTGGTGCACTCTATATGGTTCCTAATTGTGTCAAATTTATTCATAAAATAAGTTCTGAAAGTCCTTTTTCCCTTTTAATGGAGAATATTCTCTTTAAAAATATTTTCAACAATTTTAAGGTAACCATATATTAAAAATGAAAACTCATCCAGGAAAATATGTTTTGTCAATAACAAACATACCAAGTCGAAATAATATTTAAGCGTAAAAATAGCACGGGCTACCCAGTTTTCGGACTGGTCATTCAAAATAGCCAGCATGTGTAAAGTCATTGAAAAATAGCTACTATTTTGCTGCAATACGAAAAGTTCCAGTATAATATACTGGAGATCGGTGCACCTATGTATGAACTTCCAGCGGATTATGCTAGACCTCCAACACACGAAAAGTTCTAGCATAGTGTACCGAAAATTGGAGCATCAGTGCTCCAATCTCCAGTATATTATGCTGGAACGGTATATTACACTAGAATTCCAGTATATTATACTGCAGTATTTTTTTGAATTTTGAACAGTGCTTTTGTTCAGATTTATCTTTACTTGAAAAATGGCTATTTCAATTACTTTTAAACTGTAGCTATTTTTGAATGTCCACTTGTAAATCTGACTAATTTTGAATTTCTCCCTATTTAAGCTCATAAATGGGCTTAATGGGCCGTCATGAGTGCTAATGTAGCATCTAACTTGGGCTGAAGGAGCCCAACGATTGACTAGGATGTTGCGGCCCAAATTCTTTTTATTTTTCTAATAGAAATGACAAAAAAGTAACCACTCTAAAAAGTTTCCATTTAGGAATTAGCCAGCACATCCTAAATTTCAGTTTTTCAGTTCAATTTTTTCAGGACAAATATGTCTTGAGTTATCCTGAAGTTAAGATTTTTAGTTTAAAATTTTAGGACAAAATATGCACTGGCTGATCTCTAAAGGCGAAATGGCTTCCTCACTACTTAAACTTGTAGGGCTTTTGAAAGTCGATACACAAACTTTAGTCTTTCCCATTTAAACACCCAAATTCATGAAGCCTATAACTAATAAACACCTTTGACCATTGACTATGCTTATGTGGCGGTAACTTATCTTATGTGGACATAGTGCGTACAAGTCATATTCAAATGGCGCGTGTATCTCTTACTATTCATTAAAAAGATTGTAAAATCAAAAAATAAACAAAAAATATAAGAAAAACCAAAAAAGAAGAAGAAATCCCATCCGTCGTTTTCCATAATAGAAACACCTCCCTCCCCCCCGT
>MU786510.1:5436-31719 GCA_026770625.1 Nicotiana glauca
TCGAAGGTAAAAGTTACCCATGACCTTAGGAATTCAAATATATGATTTTCTCCTAATTCCATACTCAAAATCGTGGCTAAAATCCAAGTTAATAATTTTCTAGGTTTTCAACCAAAACCTCAATATTTACTCTAAATTTCCATGCTTAAATCCATATATAATCAATGTATTTAATACAAAACCAGTAGAAATCACTTACCCTATGCTTGATGACGAAAACGACGCTCAAAGCTGCTCCAAAAATCGCTCCCATGGAAGAAAAATGAAATGAAATGAGCCCAAATCGAATTTTTAAAACATTCTGCCCCAGTCGATTTTCGCTTTTGCGGACCTGGGACCGCTTCTGCGGTCCCGCTTATGCGGACAAAAATCTACTTCTGCGGTCACCCTCCTAGGCTGCCCCTTCCGCTTCTGCAACTCCCAGACCGCAGGTGCGGTTTTGCTTATGCAGCTACTCGACCGCATCTGCGGTCCAATTATCGCCTCTGCGAGGGCCGCTTCTGCGGTTCCATTTCCACAGATGCGGAAATATCAGATACCAGCAGCCCAGCCCTTCTTCAAACTCCGCATTCGATCCGCTAGCCACTCGAAATCCACCCGAGGCCCCCGGGACCCCAAACCAAACATACCAACCAATTCCAAAACACATTCCGGACTTGCTCGAGGCTTCAAATCACATCAAACAATGCTAAAATNTCCGATATCAAAAAGTCAACCCCCCCCGGTCAAACTCTTCAAAACCTTCAAATTTCTATCTTTAGCCAAATGGCTTCAAAATGGTCTACGGACCTCCGAATTCACTTCCGATCACGCCCCCAACTCCAGAATCACTATACAGAGTTATTCACAGTCTCGGAATTCCAAACGGACTTTGATAAAATTGAAATTCTCTTCAAGCCAAACTTATAGAATTTCTTCTAAAATGCTAACTTCCACATTAGGCGCCAAAATGCTCCCGGGTTATCCAAAACTCGATCCGGGCATACGCCCAAGTCCGAAATCATCATACGAACATGCTGGAACCTTCAGATCCCGATTCTGAGGTCATTTACTTGAAATTCAAATCCTAGTTCATTCTTTTGACTTTAAGCTTCTCAAAAGAGAATTCTCTTCCCAAATCAACTCCGAATTTCCCGAAATCAAATTCTGACCACGCGTGCAAGTCATAATACCTGAAATGAAGCTGTTCATGGCCTTCGACTGCTAAACGGAGTGCTGGTACTCAAAACGACCGGTTGGGTCGTTACACTTATATTGCTGCCTGGATTTATTTAAGCTGTTACATGTCTCACTATGGCTCGAGATCATATTATTAATAATGAAAAGAAACCTTGAAAATTTCCTATGAAGGAATTACGTGTTTACTTGTTTCCTCTATTTGGATAAAAAATCATGTTAGATAATAAATCCACTGTTGATATGTATACTGAGAATAAATAACCGTTGGACCATTAGAGTGTGTCAAAGTTGACCATCTCGTCTCTATCCCTTCAGGATTAGGCGGGAAACTCACTGAGTACACGTTGATTACGTACTCATTCTACACTTCTGTGCATTTTGTTGCACAGGTACATGATACTTTAGCGGCCTACTAGGCGCAGCAGCACGGACAAATTCGGGAACAAGGTGAGTTGTAGTATGCGAGGCGGCCCGCAGCTCTTCAAAGTCCCTTCTAGTAACTGTATTTCTTTCCTGTCCATTATATTCCGGACGGATGTTGTGTTGTATTTTATGTCTTTATCAGTAGTTGCTCATGCACTAGTGACACCGGGTTTCTGGGATAGTTTCAGTAAATCTTTGTACTAATTGGTATTATTTAAGTTTGAATTCAAGAAATGATCTTATTTTTATGTGAAACAGAAGGAAAAACCTTAGATTTTCAAAAACATTAAAATAGGAAATTAATTGGTAATCTAATTGGATGGCCTGACAGCGGTGTCCGGTGCCACCACGACCCTTAGTGGATTTTGGGTCGTGATAGGCCTCCCATAATTCCTACACGCCTGGTTAGCGTAGTTTTAAGGCTTAACCATGAGGAAACTTGGCCCAGACTTTGTTTGATTCGAGTTCTATGGACGTCTCCGACCTTGCTCTGGCCAACCATGGTTATTCGAGCATGATCTCGACTTTTCCAGCTCAGATCAATGACTTTCCAAGCCTTTCTCATCCCCTGGGTTCTTCTGAAACCCTAACCCATCGAGGCTTTTCCGATTCTTTTAGATCCGTTGTATACCAGTATTTTCTCTAAGTTTTAAAAAAATTTCTCAAAGTTCTTTCAAAACTATACCTCCAGAGCTTCATCTTTTTCAGTTTAGGGTTTCGTTAAGTTTTCTTTTAAAGTTTCTCTGATCTTTTAGAATGTTCTACTATGTTTCGCATGTGTGTCTTTTACTGTGTTTCTTATAATTTCCTTCTACTGTATTTCCTATGTGTTTCTTCTACTATATTTCTTATGTGTTTCTTCTATTGTATTTCTTATGTTGTTTCTTCTACTGCATTTCCTATAAGTTCCTTCTATTATGTTTGTTTATGTGTTATTCTATTGGTTTCTTATGTTTATTCTTCTACTGTGTTTATAAAGTTGTTCCTCTGCGGGTTTCTTTATGCTAAAAAGCCTTAGTTCTTCTTAAGGTTTCTCATTTTTATTTCCTTTGTTAATAGTTTTGCCTGATTTTCTTGATTGATGATGAAAACCCTAAAATTTGGGGTTTCATCCGAGTGTTGAGACTATTTGCTATGTGATTTGGCTGTTCTTCATCTTTGAACTTGTTTGATTTCAAAACCCTAACTTCTTTGGATCTATTCGAGTTTCTGAAGATTGTTTCACCTACAGCTCGACTAAGTTTCGAAGTCTTTGTTTCAACCTTTATTTCTTTATATGATTTTGATTCCCTGCTAAACTCTTCTAGGGTCTTTTTATCGGACCCCTTGCATGCTATATTATACTCTCCCTCTTCTTTGTCGCTAAGATGACTACCATGTTCCTATAGTTCACTACTCACTGATTTTTGTGATTACATGACGCTTTTTCTTTGTCCTAAATTCAGCCTCGCAGGCCTAACACTTGTGTATTCTTTATATATTCTAAGCACCCCCTCCAAAATGACTTTTAATTTTTGACTGATTTCAGACTGCTTTGTGTAAATCTGATTGATTTTTTCCTTGTTGTGCTAATTTCCATGTTACTTGGTTTGATTCAAAAACTTTCCTTAGCCTTTCTGACTCGGTTTACTCATGAACCAGTAATTTCGAATCCCTGACTCCTTGATTTACTATGTACTGATTGATTTTAATGAGTATCTTAACTTATTTGTTTAACTGCGTATTTTAAAGATTCTTCCCTTAATTAAACTCTATTTATTTACCCCTAATTGCCTACTTTGCACAATATGCTTACTGAATCTCTTTCCTTAAATGATTTATGTTCATTACCGTTTAAGTTTGAACTCCTTAATTAAAGGAGGTTCTTCTACTGATTGATTTTAATTGGTACATAGTTATTTCTTACCTTATTTTCTGCATGTTTTCACACTATAAATACCTGCTCTTTCATTGACACAAGACAGATGAACACTCTTAGTTTTCTAAACTCATACTCACATTCAAAAGCATTCTCACGTGTTACTTGTGTTGTGGCCTGTGTTTTTCAAGTACTGCTACTGCTGTATTTTACTTCTTCGAAATTGGTATGTCCTGATTAAGATTTCAGCAATCACAACAATGTCTTTATTTATTACCTTTACCTGCATGTCTGCCTACTGCTTATGTTTAATGCTTACTTTAGCATGCTGTAATTTCCTTCTGCCTACTCTAAATCTATTATGAACCCCAAAACCCCACTCCCTATGTGTTTATGCTATGTTTTGAGGCATGCCAGTACTGCAAATTATTGTCTATGACTCAAACTTGATCCCCTGGGATCCTAACTTCTAATATGATGTGTTATGGCAGGCATGCCAACATCCTCCATTGCTGGGCATGCCCAAAGCTTGCCCTAGCCTAAGTAATAGGCTCTTTGCACTTCGCCTATTCCCTGAACCCGTTTTGTGTACCTGTTTGTAGCTGTTGCCCTCTCCTTTACACCTTAGAATTATGTTCTTCACTTATACTCTCTCTTAGACTTTAAGTTTTGCCCCCCTCTTGTGAGCCTTGCCTTGGGACCCTTT
Organism: Nicotiana glauca; assembly: GCA_026770625.1. Taxonomy (NCBI): domain Eukaryota; kingdom Viridiplantae; phylum Streptophyta; class Magnoliopsida; order Solanales; family Solanaceae; genus Nicotiana; species Nicotiana glauca. The sequence goes on from MU786510.1 coordinate 9,603, forward strand.
GAGCTCCCTCTAAACTTGGACACTTGAGGGCTGGCCCTTCCACACTACACTTGTCCCTATTCTGGTGATACAATTTAGGTGTGAGCACTACCCGGAGTCCCATTGAGGCTCTTAGGGAACTTTGATACACTCAGATTGGAGAAAGGCTTTGGATTAGTGGTCTTTGATTTGGTCTATCTCATAACGCAGATAGGCGTCTTGGATCAGGCTCTCATTTGGTTGTATTTTTTTACTCTTCTGATGTAATTTTATTTATTTCGATCTATAATAAGTTGTAATAAATATTTGGGGTTAGCTAGTAAAAAAGGGTGGGTAACTATGCATGAAAAGCGTATAGATCATGTCTATAGGTTATTTATAATTTTGCATATTTCAAATACATATAGAAATAATGACTATAGGACTATTATATTCCTGCATATCCAACCTTCATATTGAAACCATGCCTAAAGGTATTCTGAATGCTGCATATTCAAAGAAAAATCATTCCTATAGGTCTATTCTGAATGCTGCATATTCAAATAGAAATCATGCCTATAGGTCTATTCTGAATTCTGCATATCCAACTTCGTATCGAAATTATGCATGTAGGATTGTTTAATTTTGCATATTCAATTACACCTAGATACCATGTTTATAGGTCTTAAAACAAACTCCGTAACTAGATACCATGTTCACAGGTTTAAAACAAGCCTCATGCATTTGGATATTATGTATATAAGGCTTCTGCATTTTTACCCCATGTCTATAAAGTTTAAAATCAGCAACGCATAGAAAGCATGGATATAGGAATTTCTAATCGAATCTGATTCGCCTCGCTCAGTGTTAGATATAAAAACAGTAATAATTGATACTATCAGTTGCAGAATTTATAATGAATTCGTTAAATCATGCCTCTCTTCTAATAATCTGATTCCCTCACTTATCAAAGTTTAACAAGTATGCATTCAAACAATTTATTTCAAGCCTTACTATTTTCCAAATCCAGTAGATATCATGCCTATAGAACCCTGTATAAACACTTAGGCAAGCCATAGGGTAATAACTATAAATTGAATTTGTTCTATTGATTACAACCAGCAAGCAAGCCTGATTCGAGCTTCTTATCTGAATTATGTAATAAATCAGTCTGCCTCAACCCTTAAGTTCTCTCATATTTGGTATTTACTCAGACCTTAACCAGTATGTGAAAGTCATGCTAATTATGTGCTTTTCTATTCAAGGAGGTGTAATTGAGCCTCTATTTGTTTATATGCTTGCCCCTAAATGTGCAATATGTGTTTTTTATGTCACCTTAGATTTTTTCCTTTTAAAACCTCAAATAATCCCAATATCCCTCCCTTTTAGGATTAGTAGTCCTAATTGCCTCTAGGACTGATAGGATTGGGACGAGTAATAGCATACAATAAGTAATCGAGACCATTCTGCGCTTTTATATCTTAACGGGGTGGGAAGGGTAGATATGAATATGATGACCACGCGATAATGTCACGTGTATCCCCTCATTGAGGAGTGATTACCGGACATTGTGCGGGGTGATCCATATTTTTAATAAACCTAGGACCTCCCTCCCTCTATTTCTTTGCCTCTTTTAGCAATTTCAACTCTTTCTTTTAAAAATTAGGCTTTCGAATTGTTCTTTCCAACTTTGTTTATTTGTAAACCATTATGTGAAAATCCCCACTTATTTGAAGCTTTATTTGCCTACATGTTATTTGCACCTAAATTCACAATAATTGTCTGGCCGGGGACCACACTAGTGAATTCTGAGGGGTGCCTAACACCTTCCCCTTAGGATAATTTCAAGTGCTTACCCTATCTCTGGTTGCTCAAATCAAAACCCTTTTGGTGTCCTAATGCACCCTAATCATTAGGTGGCGACTCTTCAAATGCAAACCCAGTTCCCAAAAGGAACGAGTTGTCCTTCCAAATGTCATAAACCCGATTTCGCGAGAAAAAGGGGGCGCGACAGCATGGCGACGCTGCTGGGGATTTTCTAGGCTTTTACCACTTCAGGCTATTATTGTGAATTTATGCTTCTTTATGTGCAATTATTTGTTTATTTCCTTTAAGCATTCAATTTTCTTTTCAACTACAAAACTAACTTGTCCTTTGTTTCTTTCCTTTACTACTGCTTTAAATTATGCGAAACCGTTGTATTTACTGCGTTCTCAAACGTGCAAATACATGACAACATGTTTTTAATTATTTCATAATTATGCTCAATATCATATTCCATTCGTGACAAAAAAAATACCGTAGCAACGCTTATAATGAGTTATTGCGATGTACCCCCTAAATTCGAAAAGGCATATTTGCGGTAAAACTAGTCATCAACGGTGCCATTGACAGTTCTGAACCTTCCACCTTTGAGTTGTCCACTCAAGGGTACCAGTCTAAAACCCCGTAGAAACCTCACTCTGTTTAACTGTGCATGCATCATCGTCAAAGCTAGCCAAGTCAGTTATGTGTCCGCATAATGACTCTTTAAGATAGCCTTGTCCAAAGTCCACTGGATTTCCCTAAAACCCAAACGGACATTATCACATTCTGTGCATTTATTTGGAGAACTAAATGCTTTATGCCAATTATTGATGTTAAATAGCTAAGTCCAGTGGGGATAGGTCCTAACCCTTCTTTCTTGCAGATAATGAGGCACGAAATCCCCAGATTCAGCATGGTTACCAACATCCAACTGAGACTGCTAAACTGGTGGAGAGATCTTCATTCCAATGACCAGACTCTTGTCAGAAAATATCTAGGGAATCTACCCTCCCTCTTGGAAATCCAACCCAAAAACAAGATCATAGAAGTTGCTAATCTCTTTTGGGATTTTGAAAGGTCCATTTTCTGCTTTGGGGAAATTGAGATGACACCCTTGCTAGAAGAAATAGGAGGATTAGCCGGCTTGGTATGGGAGACTCCAGGTTTATTGATGCCTGAGAACCACAAGGGAAGGGGTTTCCTTAAAATGATGGGTCTGAAGAATAATCCAGAACTAACATGACTCAAAGAATCATATATCCCTGTTGACTATTTGTACCAGTGGTACGGCCACAGCAAATCCTACCGTACCTATCCTGATGAGTTTGCCATCACCTCATTAGGGCATATTCATCGAAGGGTCTTTGTATTCATGTTCTGTTTCCTAGGGTTGATTGTGTTTCCGATGAAGAAAGCAAGAATTCACACCCGACTAGCCATGGTCACTAAAACCTTAATGGAAAGAATTTGGGGGCAACCATTCAGCATTGTGCCCATGATCGTCGCAGAAATATACCAAGCCTTAGAAAAGTGTCAACGGGGAGCTAGTCACTTTGAATATTGCAATTTGCTACTTCAGTTGTGGCTCGTGGAGTATCTACAAAAGAGTGAACACCGACAAGGGATTCAACAAAGGGACTGGGATGATCATATCGCTTTCCATCACCCAAAGCGAATGAATTATATCCCTGATATGTTTGCTCAGCCAGAGTATGCCAAAGGATGGTTTGAGCTGTTTGATAATCTGACTTAGGAGCAAGTACAATGGATGTTCGAATAGTTTCCAATCGAAGAATTCATCATCCGATTGTGATAGGCACCTTTTCTGATAATGATCGGTCTGAGAGGAACGTACCCTTACGTCCCTCTTCGAGTTATGAGGAAAGTTGGTAGGAAGTAGGTTGTACCTAGGGTTGACAAGAGGAGAGTCACTTCTGAGCTGATTTCCAAGATGATGATAGCCCTTACAAGTGCCAAGCTCAGCATATGTGGCACTACAAGATCGTCATAGGGAAAGATATATCAAACCAGATAGATACCATGCCGGTTGTACTCCCTACTATTCCGGTTGGTTGGAGGATAATCACAATGTTCTGAGTCAACATGGGTTTGTTCAGGGTCACAGGATCATAGATGAAAAGGTCGAGGCACAGGTCAAATATAATCAACTACACAGAAGAATCCTAGAGTGCGAAAGTGAGCACCGTAAGATACAAGAAGCCACTCAAAAGTTAATCGAGGAATGAAAGGAGATGTCCGTCAATGCCAATAAGCGACTGGGATGCCTGGAGCGAGGTATAGTGGAGCTGGAAAGAAGGTTTCTTAAAAGGGTCGAAGACTGTCAAAATGTTGAGGGAACGAAGGCGGACATGTAGCCAGGGCCTACCTATTGCTGGGACTTTGTGAGTTGGAAAAGTTGTTCGCCGGAGCCAAGGATGCCGAGTCTGGGGAAGGTCCTTCAAGGACCAAGTAGATAGGACTTTATCTTCCGCTATTTAAAATGTGAGAAGGCCAATGGCCATTAGTGACTTTATTTTTCTGTTATTTAGTGTCGATTTGGGATTCGTCTATGTTTTATCAATAAAATAAGGCATTTAGCATTCCAAGTTCTCCAAATCAATTTGTCGTCAGGCCTACCCAAATTAGGACACGATTTACATTCCCGCATTATGTGTTTAAATATTGCAATATTTTTTATGAACCTCACTAACTTGGTTACCTTTTTATTTTGTTTTTGTTTTTGTTATTCTCCTCCCCAAAGGTTAGTTCGAGCACTCTGGCAACGTCATCCTATTCCACAAGATCCAAGGACCCTTCCATACAAGCTGTGAGTGGAGGAGCATGCCTCAATAACTGGACCATCAGAACCACCAAAGCCTGGAGAGCCTCGGGGTAGCAAGGCTGAACAAGCATCATGCACTATCTTTTAATTTTACTAGTTTTTCTTTCGTATTTTTAATTTTTGCAATAATATCTTCAATGTTCAAAACAATTATGGAATTTATCAAAGCATTTCAATTTTTCTTATAAATCAACACTCTTATTATTTTCTCTCATTACTCTACTTATACATCATTACTATTACTTATCTTGATGAACCGATGACCGTGACATGCAATGAGACAACGCAACAAACAGATATAGATTCAGAGGAAGATGACATTCCAGACGAAATTGTTAAGGAAGTTGAGAATAAAACAAACCAAAGTCCAACCTGGACGAGATAGAAATTGTTAACCTGGGAGATGCAGAAAATATCAAGGAAACACGGATCAGTGTTCACTTATCGTCATCAGAAAAGAAGGAATACACAGAGTTTCTAAGAGAATATGAGGACATATTCTCCTGGTCATATGACGACATGACGGGCCTGAGCACATCTATTATGGCTTACAAACTACCAACCGATCCAACATGTCCTCCAGTAAAGCAAAAGCTCAGAAAGTTCAAACCTGATATGAGTCTGAAAATCAAGGAAGAAGTCACTAAGCAGGTCAAAGCTAAAGTTCTCAGGGTCGTTGAGTATCTAACATGGTTAGACAATATCATGCCAGTACTAAAGAAGGACGGGAAGGTTAGAGTCTGTGTCGACTACCGGGATCTCAACCGGGCCAGTCTAAAAGATGACTTTCTTTTACTAAATATACACATCCTGATCGACAACTGCGCCAAGCATGAGCGTCAGTCATTTGTGGATTGTTTTGCCGGTTACCACCAGATTTGGATGGATGAAGAAGATGCTGAGAAAATGTCTTTTATTACGCCGTGGGCAATATACTGCTACAAGATGATGCCGTTTGGGTTAAAAAATTAAGGGTCCACCTACATGAGGGCTATGACTACCATCTTTCATGATATGATACACAAGGAGATAGAGGTGTACGTAGATGATGTTATCATCAAGTCCTAGAAGGCCACTTATTGGAAACAGACTGCATCCAATATATCCAGAAATGCCACCACTGTTAGATACATGCAGACATGATAAAGGTGCCTCCTAATAAGCTTAATGCAACAAGTTCACCATGGCTTTCACCAGGGGATGGATGTCATTGGACAGATTGAGCCCACCGCTTCTAACAGACACATATTTATCCTAGTAGCAATCAATTGTTTCACCAAATGGGTCAAAGAAGCATCTTACAGAGCAGTAACTAAGAAATCCGTGGCAGACTTTGTCCGCGCCCGCATCATTTGTCAATTCGGGATTCCTGAATCAATCATCACCGATAATGGCTCCAACCTTAATAGTGACTTGATGAAAGTCATGTGGGAAACCTTTAGGATCAAACACAAGAATTTTATAGCCTACAGGCCTCAAATGAATGGCGTTGTAGAAGCCGCCAACAAGAACATTAATAAGATACTAAGGAAATTGGTAGAGAAGCATAAGCAGTGGCACGAAAAGCTATTATTTGCTTTATTGGGGTATCTCACCACATTGCGAACATCAACTTGGGCAACCCTTTATATGCTGGTTTATAGTACAGAAGTCGTCATTCCAGCCGAAATAGAAATTCCTTCCTTAAGAATCATACAAGAAGCTGAACTCGACGATGCAGAGTAGGTGAAAAGTCATTACGAGAAGCTACCTCTCATAGATGGGAAAAGAATGAATGCGGTATGTAATGGTCTGCTTTATCAGAACAGAATGTCCAGAGCCTTCAACAAAAGAGTAAAGCCAAGACAGTTCACACCAGGGTAGTTGGTATTAAAGAAAATTTTTCCGCATCAAGATGAGGCCAAAGGGAAATTCTCTCCCAACTGGAAAGGTTCATGGTTCACTGGGTTCTGACAGGAGGGGCCCTCATACTTGCCGAAATGGACGGAGAATTTTGGCCGAAGTTGATTAATTCAAAAGCAGTCAAGCACTACTACGTGTATTCTCTATATTTTCCTATATGATATAATTGAACTACATCTGACCTTATTCCCGTTTAAGAGGGGATACGTAGGCAGCCGTATGGGTTCTGTCACAATTCAATAAAATTTTCATTTTCCCCCGCAATTGGAAACTGGGGCAGAATTTTGAGGAGGACCCCCAAATTTTTGAGGTAATTTCAGCCAATCATCGCAAGCAGCCGTCAGAAGCATCAACCCATTAAACTGAGGCAGAATATTGAGGAGGACCCTCAAAATTTGTAGCAAGAGAGGTCACAATGTCTTGAGCCACATCACAATTGTCGGTTCATCTAAATTTTGTTCTTAAATATATGTTTATGTCCTATTTTACAAATTCATGCATGTTTATTATCGAAATCACTTTGTTCGGCGACTCTACCCCCAATGATACCTACTATATCACCAGATCAAAGGCGAACAGGTCGAGCAGAGCCAACAGGGATGCAAACTAACCTCCCCTTATACAAAACTCACGATTTTTCTTTGGATACAGACATTTGGATTGTGAAAGCATCTAACATACCATACACTCACGAGAGAAACGTGGTTCATGAATACAACTCTCAGAACTATTGTATTTGCCCGTATTTGCTACCTATGCACACCGGTGAGATGCCTTATATCACGATATCCCCAGCAATTACAATTTCGCAACCTGTTATTAGCTAAGAAACTATATTACCATTTATTGTCTCCATCTGCATTTCCTACATTGCATAAGGCTACCATTCTTCTTTCCGAGACTAAGCTATGTCTCCATCTGCATTGTCTGCATTGCATAAGGCTACCATTCTGCCTTCCGAGACTAAGCACTGACTCCATCTGCATTTTCTGCATTGCATAAGGCTACCATTTTGCCTTCCATGACTAAGCATTGTCTCCATCTGCATTGTCTGCATTGCATAAGGCAACCATTCTGCCTTCCGAGACTAAGCACTGCCTCCATCTGCATTTTCTGCATTGCATAAGGCTACCATTCTGCCTTTCGAGACTAAACATTGTCTCCATCTGCATCTGCATGGCTGAAAGATCACCACCTAATTTACATTCTACATGGCTAAAAGATTGCCACCTTATTTACATTCTGCATGGCTAAAAGATCGTCACCTTTACATTTTTCGTGGCTAAAAGATCGCCACCTTATATACGTTGTGCATGGCTAAAAGATCGCCGCTTTATTTTACGTTCTGCATGGTTGAAATATCACCGCTTTATTTACTCTTGCATGGCTGAAAGATCGCCACCTTATTTATGTTCTGCATGTCTGAAAGATTGCCGCTTTAAAGGCATCATGGTTCGTAGGCATCATTTCAAAGGCATCATGGTTTGGAGGCATCATTTCATAGCCCGAGAGCATCATTTCATGGCCCGCGAATCCTTTATTACTATACGCTTCATGGCCCAGGACATCATGATCTAAGGACGTCATCCTAACTGTCCAAAGACAACATTCATGGTCCGACGGGAATTTGCATCACGTTTAAAGTTATGCACAATATATGCTTGTATTTGCTTATTTGCAGGTAAATCGGCGAGTAACAACCATCTCGGCAGGAGCGATCCCACTCCAGTTCCCGTAACCCTATCAGATTTTAACCATTTACCCTGTCCTAAATATTGCGTCCGTTCTTGAAAGTCTCCATCGGCATACTCCGCCGACGGATCCTGAACTATATACGACTTGATTCTGTAAAACAAAGGATATATAGGTAGCTTAGAAGCTGGGGCACAGCCTAAGTCTCTTCAAATCTTTTCATTCGGTCAAAATTGGTCATCATATCTTTACCCGACAACTCTTCTATCCTTCCCGGTAAAGAGGGGTAGCTGTTGATACCCAATTTTTTCTTGTATTTTTAATATGCAAAATACCTTCAAAATAGCATATATAAGTTTGTCCCAATGTTTTTTCTATTTTTCTCTAATTTTTAAAAGATTTTTTTAATCAATTTATTACCGTATTATATCAAGAAAAACTCAATAATTATTTCCCAAATTATCATTTTGGTAATTTATTTATGAAATTCTCATATTTATACTAAAATATAGCTAACATATCTTTTGCATATTTTTAAGAATTTATTTAGTATTTTTAAAGCTAAATTGCATATAATTATAATATTAGCCCCTTTTAAGATTTAATTGCATTTATATTTATAAAAATTAAGTCCAATATTTTCATATTGTTAATTATATGTTATTAATCAATTTTAGTGCCTTTAATTTACTTCCAAAAATTATTTTTTTATTTTTTATAAAATAAATGAGGGAAAATGGCTATTTAAATGATAGCCCATTTGCATTTCAATTTTAGCCAGATTCAGACCTCTAATTAAACCTAATTACCTAATCTACCCGACCCACGACCTTTTCTAAATAACCCGCCAGGATGCCCCATTCAATCCATGCCGTTGATCAAAATGATGAATAACCACTTTTTAATCTTTCCATTTTTAATTTCCCTTTACCCTCAAAACCTAGTCATTTTGCATCCCCGGCCGCCCTTGAATCCCCCCTTCTCTCAATTCTCTCTTGAAGCTTCTCAAACCCTAGCCGCCTCACTCCATTTTCACCCTAAAACCACCGGAATCCATGGCTTCCGAGGCCATTAAAGTCCTATATCGGCCTCTCAAAACTCCTACACGCCTGGTTTCCGTGGTTTCAAGGCCTGACCATGAGGAAGCTTGGCCCAGACTTTGTTTGATTCGAGTTCCATGGAGGTCTCTGACCTTGCTCCGGCCAGCCATGGTTATTCGAGCCTGATCTCGACTTCTCCGGCTCAAATCAATGACTTTCCAAGCCTTTCTCATCCCTGGGTTCTTCTAAAACCCTAACCCTTCGAGGTTTTTCCGATTCTTTTAGATCCGTTTTATACCAGTGGTTTTCTCTAAGTTTTTAAACATTTCTCAAAGTTCTTTCAAAACTATACCTTTAGAGCCTTCATCTTTTTCAATTTAGGGTTTCGTTAAGTTATCCTTTAAAGTTTCTCTGATATTTTATCATGTTCTACTGTGTTACACATGTGTGTCTTTTACTGTGTTTCTTATAATTTCCTTCTACTGTATTTCCTATGTGTTTCTTCTACTATATTTCTTATATGTTTCTTCTACTGTATTTTTTATGTTGTTTCTTCTATTGTGTTTCCTATAAGTTCCTTCTATTATGTTTCTTTATGTGTTCTTCTATTGGTTTCTTATGTTGATTCTTCTACTGTGTTTATCATGTTGTTCCTCTACAGGTTTCTTTATGCTAAAAAGCCTTAGTTATTCTTAAGGCTTCTGATTTTTATTTCCTTTGTTGATAGTTTTGCCTGATTTTCTTGATTGATGATGAAAACCCTAAATTTTGGGCTTTCATCCGAGTGTTTAGACTATTCTCTATGTGATTTGCTTGTTCTTCATCTTTGAAATTGATTGATTTCAAGACCCTAACTTCTTTGTATCTATTAGAGTTTCTGAAGATTGTTTCACCTACTGCTCGACTGAGTTTCGAAGTCTTTGTTTCAACCTTTGTTTCTTTATATGATTCTGATTCCCTGCTAAACTCTTCTAGGGTCTTTTTACTGGACCCTCTGCATGCTATATTATACTCTCCCTCTTCTTTGTCACTAAGATGACTACCATGTTCCTATAGTTCACTACTCACTGATTTTTGTGATTGCATCACGCTTTTTCTTTGTCCTAAATTCAGCCTCGCAGGCCTAACACTTGTGTACTCTTTATATATTATAAGCTTCCCCTCTAAAATGACTTTCAATTTTTGACTGATTTCAGACCTGCTTTGTGTAAATCTGATTGATTCTTTCCTTGTTGTGCTAATTTCCCTGTTACTTGGTCTGATTCAAAAACTTTCCTTAGCCTTTCTGAATTGGTTTACTCATGAACCAGTAATTTCGAATCTCTAACTCCTTGATTTACCATGTACTGATTGATTTTATTGAGTGTCTTACCTTATTTGTTTAACCATGTATTTTAAAGATTTTTTCCTTAATTAAACTCCTATGTATTTATCCTTAATTTCCTACTTTGCACAAGATGCTTAATGAATCTCTTTCCTTAAATGAATTATGTTCATTTCCGTTTAAGTTTGAACTCCTTAATTAAAGGAGGTTCTTCTACTGATTGATTTTAATTGGTACACGGTTATTTCTTGCCTTATTTTCTACCTGTTTTCACACTATAAATTTCTGCTCTTTCATTGACACAAGACACACGGACACTCTTAATTTTCTGAACTCACACTCACATTCAAAAGCATTCTCCCTTTTTACTTGTGTTGTGGCCTGTGTTTTTCAAGTACTACTGCTGCTGTATTTTACTTCTTTGAAACGGGTATGTCCTAATTAAGATTTCAGCAATCACAACAATGTGTTTATTTATTACCTTTACCTTCATGTGTGCTTACTTCTTATGTTCAATGCTTACTTTAGCAAGCTGTAATTTCCTTCTGCCAGCTCTAAATCTATTGTGAAACCCAAAACCCCACTCCCTATGTGTTTATGCTATATTTTGAGGCATGGCAATACTGCAAATTATTGTCCATGACTTAAACTTGATCCCCTGGTATCCTAGCTTCTAATATGATGTGTTCTAGCAGATTTATAGGCATGCCAGCATCCTTAATTGTTGGCCATGCCTAAAGCTTGCCCTAGCCTAAGCAATAGGCTCTTTGCAATTCCCCTATTCCCTTAACCCCCTTTGTGTACATGTTTGTAGTTGTTCTCCTCTCCTTTACACCTTAGAATTCTGTTCTTCCCTTACACTCTCTCTTAGACTTTAAGTTCTGCCCCCTCTTGTGAGCCTTGCCTTAGGACCCTTTGAGCTCCTTCTAAACTTGGACACTTGAGGGTTGGCCCTTCCGCACTGTACTTGTCCCTATTTTGGTGATACAATTTGGGTGTGAGCACTGCCCGAAGTCCCATTGAGGCTCTTAGGGAACTTTAACACACTCGGATTGGAGAAAGGCTTTGTATCAGTGGTCTTTGATTTTGTCTATCTCATAACTCATATAGTAAGTCTTGAATCAGGCTCTTCTTTGGTTGTATTTCTTTACTATTCTGATGTAACTTTATTTATTCTGATCTGTAATAAGTTATAATAAACATTTGGTGCTAGCTAGAGAAAAAAGGGTGGGTAATTATGCATGCAAAGGGTAGAGATCATGTCTATAGGTTATTTATAATTTTGCATATTTCAAATACATATAGAAATCATGACTATAGGACTATTATATTCCTGCATATCCAACCTTCATATTGAAACCACGCCTATAGGTATTCTGAATGCTGCATATTCAAACAAAAATCATTCCTATAGGTCTATTCTGAATGCTGCATATTCAAGTAGAAATCATGCCTATAGGTCTATTCTGAATTCTGCATATCCAACTTCGTATCAAAATTATGCATGTAGGATTGTTTAATTTTGCATATTCAATTACACCTAGATACCATGTTTATAGGTCTTAAAACAAACTCTGCAACTAGATACCATGTTCACAGGTTTAAAACAAGCCTCAGGCATTTAGATATTATGTCTATAAGGCTTCTGCATTTTTACCCCATGTCTATAAAGTTGAAAATCGGCAACGCATAGAAAGCAAGCTTATAGGAATTTCTTATTGAATCTGATTCACCTCACTCAGTGGTAGATATAAAACCAGTAATAAAGGATACTGTCAGTTGCAGAATTTATAATTAATTCATTAAATCCTGCCTCTCTTCTAATAATCTGATTCCCTCACTTAGCAAAGTTTAATAAGTATGCATTAAAACAATTTATTTCAAGCCTTACTATTTTCCAAATCCAGTAGATATCATGCCTATAGGATCCTTATTAACACTTAGGCAGGCCATATGGTAATAACTATAAACTGAATTTGTTCTATTAATTACAACCATCAGACATGCCTGATTCGAGCTTCTTATCTGAATTATATAATAAATCAGTCTGCCTCGACCCTTTAGTTCTCTCATATTTGGTATTTAATCATACCTTAACCAGTATGTGAAAGTCATGCTAATTATGTGCTTTTCTATTCAAGGAGGTGTAATTGAGCCTCTATTTGTTTATATGCTCCCCCCTAAATGTGCAATATGTGTTTTTTAGATCGCCTTAGATTTTTACATTTTGAAACCTCAAATAATCCCAATATCCCTCCCCTTTAGGATTAGTGGTCCTAAGTGCCTCCGGGATTGATAGGATTGGGACGGGTAATAGCATGTAATAAGTAATCGAGACCATTCTGCGCTTTAATACCTTGACGAGGTGGAAAGGGTACATATGAATATGATGACCACGCGATAATGTCACGTGTAGACCCTCATTGAGGAGTGATTACCGGACATTGTTTGGGGTGATCCACATTTTTAATAAAACTAGGACCCCCCTCCCTCTATTTCTTTACCTCTTTTAGCAATTTCAACTCTTTCTTTTAAAAATCAGCTTTTCTAAATGTTCTTTCCAACTTTGTTTATTTGTAAACCATTATGTGAAAATCCCCTCTTCTTTGAAGCTTTATTTGTCTACATGTTATTTGCACCTAAATTCACAATAATTATCTGGACGGGAACCACACTAGTACATTCTAAGGTGTAATGACCCGACCGGTCGTTTCGAGTACCAGTGCTCCGTTCATCAATCGGAGGCCATGAACAGCTTCATTTTGGGTATTATGACTTGTTCGCATGGTCAGAATTTAAATTTGGGAAGATCGGAGTTAAATTTAGATGAGAATTCTCATTTGAGAAGCTTAAAGTCAAAATAATGAACTGGGATTGGATTTTTGAGTAAACGACCTCGGAATTGGGATCCAAAGATTCCAGTAGGTTCGTATAATGATTTTGGACTTGGGCGTATGCTCGGAGTGGGTTTTGGATAACCCTTGAGCGTTTTGGTGCCTATTGTGGAAGTTAGCATTTTAGAAGAAATTCCATAAGTTTGGTTTGAAATGCATTTTGGTGTTATCAATGTCCGTTTGGAATTCCGAGACTTGGAGTAGCTCCGTATGGTGATTCTGGAGGTGGGATCGCAATCGGAAGTGAATTCGGAGGTCCGTAGGTCATTTTGGAGCCATTTGGCTAAAGATAGCAATTTTATGGTTTATGAAGAGTTTGACCGGGGGGTTGACTTTTTGATATCAGGGTCGGAATCAAATTCCGGAATTGGAGTAGGTCCATAATGTCAAATATGACTTTTGTGCAAAATGTGAAGTCAATCGGACGTGATTTGATAGGTTTCGGCATCGAAAATAGAAGTTGGAAACATCAAAGTTCATAAAGCTTGAATTGAGGTGTAATTCATGATTTTAGCATTATTTGATGTGATTTGAGGCCTTGAGCAGGCCCGTAATGTGTTTTGGGATTGGTTGGTATGATTGGTTGGGGTCCCGGGGGCCTCGGGTGGATCTCGGAAGGTTAACGGATCAAAAAAAATGGGATTTTTGGAAGAAGCATGCAGCTGGTATCTGATATAACCGCTTCTGTGGAAATGGGACCGCAGAAGCGGAAAGGGGGGCAGACCCAGGTAACCGCAGAAGCAGCCCAGGGACCGCAAAAGCGGTCAGTGCACTCAAGCCCAAAACCGCTGAAGCGGTTAGAAAGTCGCAGAAGCGACATCCGAAGAAGCGGAAATGTCATCGCAGAAGCGAAAAACTGCTGAAAGCAGTGGGGTGTTTTAAAAGGTCGGATTTGGTTCATTTCACTCATTTTCTTCACCTCATTTGGCGATTTTGGAGGGTTCAAAGGAGGGTCTTCATCAGCAATGTTAAGGTAAGTTATTCTCGCCTATTATAAGCTAAATACATTGATTATGTATGAGATTAAGCATGGAAATTATAGTAAATATTGGGGTTTGGTTGGAAACCTAGAAGATTATAACCTTGGATTTTAGCCACGATTTTGAGTATGGGGTTAGAAGAAAAATTATATATTTAAGTTCCTAAGGTCATGGGTAACCTTTATCTTTGAAAATTTTTTGATTTTGGGCACGTGGGCCCGAGGGCATTTTGATCAACTTTTCGTTCGGGGTTAGAAATTGTTGTATATTTAGTTGTAAGGTATAGTTGAGCATATATTAATGGATTTGTATGATCATTGGCTAGTTTCAGGGCGTTGTGCATTGGTTCAAGCTTTCGGAAGGATGTAGAATGCCGATTGCGAGTCTTCGGAGCGAGGTGAGTCTCCTTTCNGCTATTGTCCGGGTAGTTTAGGACCCAAAAGCATCCTTTATGTGGAATAAATGTGAAATCATTGATAGTTCAGATTGCTCAAATCACATTAAATTAATAATTGGATTTTCTAAAAGACTTAAGCTTCGTTTTCTCAAATTAATAAAGAGAATTGACCTTTCCTGGATATTTGCTCCACGTTGACTTCCTGACTGTTTATCTGTCTGTGTGTGTTTATTTTGGAACGGGCCAAACGCCTTGGCAGATTAATAGATTCATCTATAGGGACACCGTCGACCCTCGGCAAGTGCATATTTATTTCTGTTGGATCGGGCCGTCGCCTCGGTATGATTTGCGCATGCCTGTGTTGCTGCATGAACTTAATTAAGTTATTATTGTCCTTTTGTGGCTTAAACATATTTGAATTATGTTTTAAAGAGAAATTCGGGAAATTTTCCTATGAAAGAACTACGTGTTTATTTGTTTCCTCTATTTGATTAGAATCATGTCTATAAAGAATAAGTCCACGGATTAATATGTGTAATGAGGATAAATGATCATTGGACCGTTAGAGTGTGTCAAAGTTGACCATCTCGTCTCTACCCCTTCAGGATTAGGCGGGACACTCACCGAGTACACGTTGATTACGTACTCATACTACACTTATATGCATTTTTGTTGCACAGGTACATGATACCTTAGCGGCCTACGGGGCGCAGCAGCACGGACGATTCGGGGACTAGGTGAGTTGCAGTATTCAAGGCGGCCCGCAGCTTTTAAAGTTCCTTCTAGTAACTGTATTTCTTTTCTGTCCATTGTATTCCGGACGGATGTTGTGTTGTATTATATGTCTTTATCAGTATTTGCTCATGGACTTGTGACACCGGGTTTCTGGGATGGTTTAAGTGAATCTTTGTACTAATTGATATTATTTAAGTTTGAATTCAAGAAATGATCTTATTTTTATGTGAAACAGAAGGAAAAAAAAAACCTTAGATTTTCAAAAGCATTAAAAGAGGAAATTAATTGGTAATCTAATTGGCTGGCCTGACAGCGGTGTCCAGCACCACCACGACCCTTAATGGATTTTGGGTCGTGACAACATTGTATCAGAGCACTAGGTTCCTGTCTGTCTCACTAGTCATGAGCAAGTCTAGTAGGGTCTCGCAGATCGGTACGGAGACGTCTGTACTTATCCTCGGGAGGCTGCAGGACTGTTAGGAGTACTTCCCTTCTTGATTTCTTCATCGTGTGGTTCTATTCCTTTGAGGCTTATGCCTTTGATTTCTTCCTACTCGATCTTACGCGAGCGCTTGTTATAAATCGAAAGTTGAAGAATTGAAATGACACTACAAATGTGGTGCGGGGTGATTTTCCTGGAATAGTTAATTGGAATATTATAGTCGCGCTTTGAAGGGATATTCTAATGTTTTAGCTCGGTCACAGGACTTCTGAGAGCCTTGAGGCCAGGCACAGGTTGCCGTAATGCTTATGAGCGATTATTCTGCAGTATTGTTGTGATGGTAGGGTGTTTGCCCACGTGTCAGGGTAGTGAATGAATTGAAGGGAGGTTTACTCATTGTGTAATCAACGGGATTCGGTATTTTATTCTCGGTAAGGGAAAGTCAATCGAACCAAGGATGGTCAGATGTGGACTAGTGGAAGTAATGAAGTGTGGTAATTGCAAGCGTGAAGGAGTTCTCTCCTCTATTGGGGTGTTTTTGTCCTAATTGAACGTATTAAGTTTATTGGTGTTATGATCTTCTATGATCAGCCCTTGAGGCAAGATATTGTGAAATGGCATTGGAAATGCAGCTATCGGATATCGCGGGATGCGGTGGTTCCGGACTGAATCAGTATTGTAAATGTTGGTGGTTTGTTAAAGACGACCTTCGGAGAGGTTTGGGATTAATAGCAAATTGTGGATTCAAGTTCTATAAAGATGAATTTTATTAAGGTAACAACTGAGCAACAAGAGATGAAAAAGACTTGTGGAAAGTGTCAAGCGGAGTTTTAAACTTCTAAAGGGTCAGGCTGAGGAAGCGCAGGCCGAGAAGTTGATTGAATAAGTGAGTTTGCCCAAAGTAGGAGAGCAGCGGAGCTGCGTAAAGGCTTGGTAATGAGAAAACTATGCACCTTAAGGGAGTCTGGAACGACTTGAGAATACCGGTTCTTGGTTATCGGCGCTTTCAGATCTAATTGTAAGTGGGGATTTCAGCGACGGGAAATGGAAGTCGGTGGAATAACTTGAAGCATAGTGTTGTTATACGGCAGGAGATTGTGTATGATAAAAATGAGCTGCTTGAAGTGAAGAAAGGCGTAGCACGACGGTGAAGCGAAAGGATGTTGTCGCACATTTAATGGATGTCCACGAGGGATGAATGGACTCGTACAACTAGAGAGCGAGCTCGAACTCAGGATGGGTTATTGGTGTCATAGTGATGGCACCCCATGCAGCAGCGTTGGAAGGTGTCGGGTAGTGATTTCGACGGGTGGGGTAGTTCGATGAGAAGGGTAGCAGTCACGTGGTTGGCGAGGCTCCTGCGAAGAGTTCTATTGGATATGCAGCAAGGGGAATTGAATTTCGAGAATGGTGTTAATGATTTGGAGAATCCAATTGGGATTCTACGGTAAGATATCGAGAACGTCAGCGATTGTTGGTGCGGAGGTGGGTGATGATTCAGAATATGAGAAATGGGGATTTACGTGAGAATTCCGAGAATTTGCGGCAGATAATTGCGCAAGGTTATGTCAATAGAAATTAAGAATGATGGTGAACTCCAGAGTTTTGTAATAATGGCTTTACGCTAAGTGGGAGAGTCCCACCGCTTATGATTTGGGCTGCATGGTTAGCTACTCGCAAAGTTTCTTGTTAATAGCATACTGAGGGGTCATCTCAGCCATGAAAAAATATCATAAGTAGTAATTTGAGCAGAGGAATTGTTAAAGATGTTCTATGATTGGCATTAGGGCCTCATGTTTGAACTTGGGAAAGGATTCGGGATGTGTGCCTTGTATGGAAGCAGGTTTTATAGGGAGTAATTCTGCTAGGTTCCTCGTCGAGAGGGTACTCCTATATTATGTGATCTATGTAGCTGATTAAATTCGGGACCGAGTTAGAGCGGATGGCTCTCAGTAATGGTCCTAGTGAATTCAAGAGGTAAAGTGTGGTGCCTAATAATGTTGAGTTTATAGGCATAATTGAGGATCAAGCTTGGAAAGCAGCTTATGAGAAGTGGCACAGAATGTTTTGTGATGCTTGGCTTGTGATGTAGCAATTGGGAAGTACAAAATGGTTCGTAGGGGTTGAGACAACATGGTCTCGTGGTTCAAGGTCACTCGGGATGAGTGTAGATGGAGCGTGTTATGTGTTGAAGAGAATTGGTACTATTCCCAAAGCACTCAATGATAAATTGAAGGAAAGGGGTTGATTAGCCGTAGTTGAATTTGGCATATTGGGATCTGTGATTAGTTCATTCAGCGTGATCAGGTTGTGTGTATGATTTATGACGGTGTGTATCAGGCTTGACAGCCGTCACAATTGATGTTATTCAGAAGCCTTCTATTTCTAAGGCTCGTTCTGTAGAAGCAGATTCCGAAAAGGGTTATGGTGGCTTGGACCACTACTTGTAGATTTGCATATCCTACGGTTATGGGAAGTTACCTAGGTGTTGCTTTAATTCTCCTAAAGTGAGTTAAATGAAAAGTTTTATATGATGAAGTGTTGGTTTATTAGTGGTCCCAGGGTTGTGATGGAAATTGTGTCTATCGTATACCGGCATGTTGGGTGCATTGAGAGGTATGGAATTTGAAGTGAGGATCAAGGTTACAGCTTAGTAATGACTATGATGTCACAGGCTCGGATGAGCAAGGAAAGGGTTGAATGATTAGAGTAAATTGGTATTGGCTTCAGAGTCACCGGAGATCGATGTTTTATGAAAAAGGCTTTGTATCCTGGTTAGGGATTCTTGATCGCTTTTCAGCGTTAGTGCGACCGATGGTTGGAATGAGCAGACTCGATATTTATTTCAGAAGATTGTGGGAGCGTGTCCCACGGGAAGATTGTATAAGTGTGGCATGTAGTCACCTGATTGACTAAAGGCTTGAGCAAGTATGAGGATTGTGGCAACAACATTTGTTTGAGAACTATGCCTGGAGGGCACTTTGTTCATTGGGTTATGAACTGGGGAGGTTGCTTCGGTTATGACGGTTGTTCTTATGTGTCATGAGGAAAGGAGAGTTACTATGAACCTTTGAAAGGTTATTCGCCAAGTTGGTGCAATCAGAAATCGGCTTGAGATCAATTTATTGATGTATATGTGTGAACAGGGTTTTATATCCGGCCAGTTGTGTTCGTTTCAGCGAGCGTTCCCTATGGAGGAAAGGTCGGGGTGTTATTTTTTCATCAGCTATTCCAGGTAATGATGTATTGCGCCGTATGAGTCATGAGACGGCTCGGGAAAATTGCTTACGTGTTGAGAATCCACGTATAAATGAGGTGTCATGAGCAGGATGGCTTTGAGATTTATGTTGTGTATCGCACCTCAGTTATGCTTGAGTTTAGTAGCCTACAACGCTATGTGTTTTCCTCAGGGATGGTATTATGCACTTAACGTGCTTGCGATCGAAATTCGATGTTTTGTTGTAATGAGCAGATTTAGCTCAAAGTGCAATCTCCTTCTGTGAGATATATTTATGGGTGGCACGCCGCCATGGGTATGTTATTTGGATCGGGTTGCGCGCCGCAACAGTGTGATGTCGAATCTAGTTTTCTATATGCTATTTCTTTGAGTGTTTCGCTTCCTATCTTTCTAGGAAAAGTCCGTATTAGTGCGGGGTTTAGATAATTCCTTCCAGAATTCGATTTCCTATATGTGTTGTGTTGAAATTGATGGCCTATTGGCGCATGGTAGCATCAGATGAGATTTTAATGATTTGTGGGGTGGCTTATTGCCTGAGCATTTGTATCGGATGAGACGAGATCCCTTGATCTAGGATTCTATGCAATCCAGTTATATGAGGTATATTATGGAGATAAGACCATTATTGGGTTCAGAATGAGGTTAAGGCCTTGTCAGGATGTAGGCCTAATGTTTTGTTGACTCGGCGATTGATTATGAATGTCGGTACATCTTGTCCGCTGTGGCGGTAAGGTAAAGGTTAGGGTAAGACCTGTATATGTCATGGGGTGCAATAGGAGCATCGGATCAGTAGGATTTTGGCTAAGTTAATCAGAGAATATTATGGTGGTCCTGTGGATTTAGTGTTGCAAAGTAAGAATTCAGCAAAGTTATGCCATTGTGTTTTAGTACAGCGTGAAGTGATTGATATGGTGATCGTATTTTGGAATCAAGCCTAGCATAGAATTCTGGATATTGGAATTGGGCTACAAGGCTTAATTGCCTGAATAAAGGGAAGTATCTTCAGAATTTATCGGGCTTATGTGCTCAGCTAAGTTTTGGTAGCACGGGAAGGCGCGTGAGGTGCTAAACAGTGATTTCAAACTACTCCAGTACAGTTCTCAGCACGTTCGAGGACGAACGTATGCTTAAGTGGGAGAGAATGTAACGACCCGACCGGTCATTTTGAGTACCAGCGCTCCGTTCAGCAGTCGGAGGCCATGAACAGCTTCATTTCGGGTATTATGACTTGTTCGCATGGTCGGAATTTAAATTCGGGAAGATCGGAGTTAAATTTAGATGAGAATTCTCATTTGAGAAGCTTAAAGTCAAAAGAATGAACTAGGATTGGATTTTTGAGTAAACGACCTTGGAATTGGGATCTGAAGATTCCAGCAGGTTCGTATGATGATTTCGGACTTGGGCGTATTTCGGGAGTAGGTTTTCGATAACTCTGGAGCGTTTTGGCGCCTATTGTGGAAGTTAGCATTTTAGAAGAAATTCCATAAGTTTGGTTTGAAGTGCATTTCGGTGTTATCAATGTCCATTTGGAATTCCAAGACAGGGAGTAGCTCCGTATGGTGATTTTGGAGTTGGGAGCACAATCGGAAGTGAATTCGGAGGTCCATAGGTCATTTTGGAACCATTTGTCTAAAGATAGCAATTTTATGGTTTATGAAGAGTTTGACGGGGGGGTTGACTTTTTGATATCGGGGTCGGAATCAAATTCTGGAAGTTGGAGTAGGTCCGTAATGTCAAATATGACTTGTGTGCAAAATTTGAATTCAATCGGACGTGATTTGATAGGTTTCGGCATCGGAAATAGAAGTTGGAAACTTCAAAGTTCATAAAGCTTGAATTGAGGTGTAATTCGTGATTTTAGCGTTGTTTGATGTGATTTGAGTCCTCGAGCAGGTCCGTAATGTGTTTTGGGATTGGTTGGGGTCCCGGGGGCCTCAGGTGGATTCCGGGTGGTTAACGGATCAAAAAAATAGGATTTTGGGAAGAAGCATGCAGTTGGTATCTGGTATAACCGCTTCTGCGGAAATGGGACCGCAGAAGCGGCCCCGCAGAAGCGGAAAGGGGGGCAGGCCCAGGTAACCGCAGAAGCGGCCCAGGGACCGCAGAAGCGGTTCCGCTTATGCGGCCCCCAGACCGCAGAAGCGGTCAGTGCACTCAAGTTCAAAACCGCTGAAGCGGTTAGAAAGTCGCAGAAGCGACATCCGCAGAAGCGAAAATGTCATCGCAGAAGCGAAAAAATGCTGAAGGCAGTGGAGTGTTTTAAAAGGTCGGATTTGGTTCATTTCACTCATTTTCTTCACTTCATTTGGCGATTTTGGAGGGTTCAAAGGAGGGTCTTCATCTACAATGTTAAGGTAAGTTATTCTCGCCTATTATAAGCTAAATACATTGATTATGTATGAGATTAAGCTTGGAAATTAGAGTAAATATTGGGGTTTGGTTGGAAACCTAGAAGATTATAACCTTGGATTTTAGCCACGATTTTGAGTATGGGGTTAGGAGAAAAATTATATATTTAAGTTCCTAAGGTCATGGGTAACCTTTATCTTCGAAAAATTTCGGATTCTGGGCACATGGGCCCGAGGGCATTTTGGTCAACTTTTTGTTCGGGGTTAGGAATTTTTGTAAATTTAGTTGTAAGGTATAGTTGAGCATATATTAATGGAACTGTATGATCATTGGCTAGTTTCGGGGCGTTATGCGCTGGTTCAAGCTTTCGGAAGGATGTAGAATGCCGATTGCGAGTCTTCGGAGCAAGGTGAGTCTCCTTTCTAATTCTGTGAGGGGGAAATTACCCCATAGGTGAGTTAAATTGATTATGTGCTCCTAGTTGTGGGGGCTACGTGCGCACGAGGTGACGAGAGTCC
>MU786510.1:33095-54191 GCA_026770625.1 Nicotiana glauca
AGATTGCTCAAATCACATTAAATTAATAATTGGATTTTCTAAAAGACTTAAGCTTCGTTTTCTCAAATTAATAAAGAGAATTGACCTTTCCTGGATATTTGCTCCGTGTTGATTTCCTGACTGTTTATCTGTCTGTGTGTGTTTATGTTGGAACGGGCCGAACGCATCAGCAGATTAATAGATGCATCTATAGGCGCGCCGTCGACCCTCGGCAAGTGCATATTTATTTCTGTTGGATCGGGCCGTCACCTCGGTATGATTTGCGCATGCCTGTTTTGCTGCCTGAACTTAATTAAGTTATTATTGTCCTTTTGTGGTTTAAACATATTTGGATTATGTTTTAAAGAGAAATTCGGGAAATTTTCCTATGAAAGAACTACGTGTTTATTTGTTTCCTCTATTTGATTAGAATCATGTCTATAAAGAATAAATCCACGGATTAATATGTGTAATGAGGATAAATGATCATTGGACCGTTAGAGTGTGTCAAAGTTGACCATCTCGTCTCTACCCCTTCAGGATTAGGTGGGACACTCACTGAGTACACATTGATTACATACTCATACTACACTTCTGTGCATATTTGTTGCACGGGTACATGATACCTTAGCGGCCTACGGGGCGCAGCAGCACGGACGATTCAAGGACTAGGTGAGTTGCAGTATTCAAGGCGGCTGATAAGGAAACCTCTTCAAATTTTATTCTAAGATGTCAATTGCCAAAGGATGTAAAATCAAACTACATCATTTCTATATTTATCCTTTTTGTAGCAGCAGAAGTTTGCTAACTAAAATATTATTAATGAAACTCAACAAATAAAAAAACACAAAATAAACCATAAGAAAAATGCGTCATTCACATAGATTTCACAAAAAAATAAAACATGAATTTAATAAAATAGTAACATAATAAAATACAATGAAAGAAACAAATCAGAAACTGAACCTTCATAAAAAACGAAATGAGCTATTACTAACTTTTATGCTAACCAATTCGACGTCGAACACTGCTAGAATTCAATGACCAAAGAACCTCTAAGCTAAACCTCGCCGGCAACCTCAAAACTCGATTGAACATGGTAGACACGACTGATCTAGGTCTGGTTGAAGAGTGACGGCTAGCTTCATGTTAAGGGGAATCGGGGTTGATTTTTGACAGAGCTCCGGCGAGTTTGAAGTGGCCTGCGACGTTGAGTTTTTGTGGTGAGGGTCGGCTGTTGTTGAAGGAGAAGTGAACGGGTGGTTCTAGATGGCTAATGGTGGCCGCTCCTCTAGGATAGCTTCTTTGTTAGGTTAGCTGATGATCTTCACTGGGTCTAGGTCTGTTTTTGTGTATTTTTTTTGTCCGGACCCTTTAGTCTTAGGTCTAGGGGTCTATTTATGCTTAGGTATTTTTAGGGTTAAAAAGAAAGATCTCATGGGTTTAATGGATTTTTAGGCTTGAAAATTGAAATTGGGTTGGGTCCATGTCTTATTGGGTCTAATATTTTGGGCTAAGAAGACTAAAATATAAAAATATAAAACTTACTCTTAATTAATTAAAACACACTACTAAAATAAAACTAGATATTAAAAGTGAAACTATTTTTTTTTGTTTTCAAGATTATATAAAGATAAAAATAAGGTACTATTTTTTGTATTCTTTTTTAATTTTATGAAAGGTACATAAAATAAAATATTTTTTATTTTTGTGACGAAATAAAGTAAAAGAGTCAAAATTAGTCGAAATAACGATATTAGGCCTAAAAAAGATATTTGCATGGTAAAATATAAAAAATCTTAGGGAGGGTCAAAAATCACATGTCTACAATCTCTACTGCAGACGGAAATAATACCTGTGATAACGACATCTGAGGCCAATGCATCTGGTCTGGCCGGAAGGGCATAGAATCTGGTTGGAGCGTTGGTTGGCTGGCCTCCACCTGACTGAGCAATAACTAGCTAACCTCTCCCTATCTGGCCTCCACCTCTAGGACGACCTCTACCACTCTGTCCTCCGCCTCTAGGCGGCTGTGCAACCTGTGCTGGAATCATAGGACTGCTGACCCTGCGATACTGCCTTGCCCCGTAGCCTGGGGAAGATCCTCTTCATGTGACCTGGGTTACCACACTCGTAGCAAACTCTTGGCACCATAGCATGTTGTTCGGAAGCTGGCCATGATGGCCTGAATACATGCCGGAGGAACTAGAAATGGCTGGAGGACGGTACGAACTCTCTGTCGTAGCACTGGAATAGGAATTAGAAGAACCCTGGGGACCTGAATGTCCACTGGAAAAACCCTGAATAGCTGACGGGCGATAAGAATTCTCTGGTATGATGCTAAAATAGGGGCGCACTAGAGCACCCTAAGCAAGTGGTGGTGCTGGACGTGGGGGCATGCTGGGCTGACCCCTCCCAAACTGACCTCTACCCCTAGCCGGGGCACCGTTGAACTCTCCGGAGAATTGCGCCCTCGTCCTGCTGCGCCTGTGAGCACGTGATTTTTGCCCATATATGAATTATTCCCAAAAATTCAAAACAAATAGTTTCTTTATTATTTTATAATTTTATGCTATTTTCTGGTAATTGTTGCATTTTATTTATGCATTTTTATTCGTATGAAAAAAAAATACATTTGGCATTTGTTTGGGGTTTAATTTCATATTTTTAGTATTGATTAGTAGTAAAATTATTTACATATAAAGAAAATGACAAAAAGTGATTCGTTGCACTTTTATTTTTAATTTGTCGAATTTGTTTTAATTTTAGTTTAAAATTAGAAATTAGTTAAACTAAAATTAGTTTAATTTTAGTTTTAATTTTGTTGTCCTTTTAACAAAATCAAAAAAAAAAATATATATATATATATATATATATATATAAAAAATATAAAATAAAAAAGAAGAGTGTAAAATAAAAGGAAAACATTTTGTTTAAAAAAATTTTAAAGAGTTGGTTTTATAAGGGACCAAATCTGGGCCGACCTTGAGCAAAATTCCCTGGCCCAAAATGAAAATCACCCACGCCCAACCCCAAATCGACCTCACCCGACCCAGTCTCTTTCTCCCACCAAACGATGCCGTTTTGGCGTCACATAATCCCGGCCGTTGATTTTCTTCTATCCAACGGTCGCCATTGATCGATACATTTTAATATAACTGTCTGAGAATCTCGTTAACCCTAGAGACAGCTTCACCCTCCTCGTACCACTCTCTGTACTTCATCGGAATTGCTGCCGCCGGCGAACACCACCATCTCCAATAAACTCCAAAATAACACCATGAATCCATCTTATCCTCCTCTACTCGAATCCACTGTTCTTATCTTTCGAATCTCGCCGGAGCTCTTCGAATCTTCGTTGGAACATTATCCGGCCACGACGCCACTTATTCCAAATGACATCAAATTAACACCCTAGGGTCGCCTAAGCCTCCTCTACCCAACCCCCATAACCGCATGTCTCTAATCTTATCAGAACTTCTCGAATTTTCATTTGAGTTTGTTTCGGCCAAAACCCTAAACGCTCCAAATGGTACCAAATTGGCACAGTATGGTCTTCTCACCATCCTCATGATGAATTCCTTATTCACGTCGTTCAAACATCGCTAGAATCGTTTGAATTTTAGGTCGAGGGTCGATAGGTTTTCGAGTCGGGCCGGTAAGTTTTGTTCTCCTTTTTCTTTTCTTTGCTCATTTCTTTTCTTTTGTTTCTGTAATTATAATCGTTAGCTTTTAGTTTCCGTCAACTTTAATTCTTAATTTTGTGTTTAATTATTTGCTCGCTTATATTGTAATTCATTTGGTTTTAGTTAGCTTGGTTATTAGTAGAGTAGAGTCCTTTAAGTGTTCTTGATTCATCTCAGTTAGTTAATAATAGGACTTAGGTTAATAATTTGGTTAGCATTATTCTTCTTTCGATTTGATTTAGCACAAATTCTTTCTGATTGTTTTTTTTAAAAAAAACTTAAATGATGATCTGGATTTCGTTTGAATTCTGCTTGGTCTAGTTTTATCCGATTAGTGGATGTTGTTAGTTTAATGAGGTAGTTTAGTAAATTCGGGGATTTGTCAGGGGTATGTGGGTAATTGAAAGTAGATATGAAGGTTGTAGGTCTCACTAGAGTCTTTTAGAATTTTCTAGATAAGGGGTATAAGTACACTTTGTAGTACCAGTGGAAGTTACTTGTGAAACACATTTAAAAGTAAAGGACTAAACTAAAAATTGAATAAGGGCCTTAGAAGAAAACTAAAATCTAAAACCCCCTTTGCTGTTCCTATAAAAGGCAGCCTAATGCCTTGTGTGAGGGGCTCCTTTTTTCAGCCTAAAAATTCTCTCTAGAATCCCTCTCCAAGTCCAGATCTGAAAGTTTCAAATTGGAGCCCAAAATCCCTTTTAGATCTTAGTTTTTCTTAGAAGAAAATCAAAAAAACAATCAAAAAAAAATAATAGAAACTAAAAGATCAAAAAAAATTTTACTGTTCTATTGAAACTAGAAATCAATTCCAGCTTCTGGTTGTGGATTCACAGTCTGTAGTTGCTGGCTTTGTTTGTTGAAGTTTAGAGGTTCATTCCAAGTGTATTTGAATCAAACTAAGTCGTTTTTGGCTGAGCTTTGCACCATTAAGGTTCCAAAAGGGTTTTCAGTTCAATTTTGAATTACTTTGGTTGATTTCGAGTTGAAATTGGTATTTCGAATCTAGTTTGAGTTTTTGCTGGCTGTCTGTGCATCATGTATGCATTTCTGGGTTGATTTGTTGATGTGTTTGGAGTGATCTATTAGCTTTGTTTGGTTTAACACTTCTGGATTGATTGCCCTTATTATTGGGCTACTTGTGATCGATCGCTGACTGCTGCTGATCTTTCTTCTTCTTCATTGTTTCCTACTTCCAGGTACACTGCTTGTAACACTTCGATGTAAATCTGAGTTAAAGATAAATTGGAAATTGCTCGTCAAATTTAAGCTCATTTGTATATTGTTTATTGTGTACAATCCAGTAGTGTTAGCTAAGTAAATGTGGTTGATGATTAGATGCTTGTTTCGCATTATAAGAACAGGAGGTGCACATGGACTATAAGTAGTGATTTGGACTGTTAAACCATTAAAGGCTTTCCTATGTGGATCTCATAGTTAGTAGTTTGTGTTTGTATTAACTTGTGTTAGTTCATATTATTAGAATAGTATATTTTGAATTCCTATTCAATTTGAACTAGACTGTGTTGGACTGATTAATCATGTTTGTTAATTGTAGACTTAGTATAGTGGATATCAAAAGCAATTTAGTGTAGTATAGTATGGTTAATAAGTTAGGAATAAAAATTGAAAACAGTTTTTAAACAAGTTTTGTGTTACAATTGTGAATCTTAACAGTTTAGTTATTGTTGTTAGCTTTAGGGTTTCACTGAATTCATTAGTAAAATGGTATGAATCTTCATTAAAATTTTAGGTTGTATTTTGATTGGATTTTCACTTTCAGTAGTGTTTACAATAAATCAGTAGTTAATAGTAAAACAATCTCAACCTCAAACCATGCATCGTTCATTTGAGTAAAATAAAGTACTAATTTCAGTGGGTGTTTGATTTGGATTCAGTTGAAATAATGTGTTCAAGTTGTGATTTGCCAATTCAGGGATTCGATCCTTTAGCCTCACGGACGAGGCCGGTTTTGTCACCGTCCAGATTGGGCCTGCCTCAGGCCCATTTCTTGCGTTTATTGAGATACCTGGTCAGTGTGCATGCCATACGGAATGGACTTTTGGACCCAAGTCTGAAATAACACTTGATTTGTTAGTGTTTACGCGGCAGACTGAATCTCTTTTTATAACAAATTAATTAAGGTTTTTTTTAGAGACAAAATTAAGTAGATAATTGTAGTTGCTTTTATGTTGGCTTTAAAATAAAAATGAGACGAGCCTCGCCAAATCAAATACAAAATTGTGGGGCCCTCAATAAATGGTTGATTAAAAATACTTAGAGATTCGGGTGGGCCGTTTAGCGAATTTCACGGCCTTCCCCAAAATAATAATGCGTTAGACTCTTTAGGCACGATTTTAATAAAATTACATTCCTAAACTCGGGTGCACATTTATGTGATCCAAATCCAAATCTCAACGGAGTCGAAATGTATTGACAACCACGGGTGCACTGATGTGACATGGTTCGAGATGGATTTTCACGACGTTGCAATTCTTATTAAAATAATAATAAAAGCGACTTACGAATAAAAGGCACATAAGTTAGAACATGTTTTGAAATCAGATAAAATCAAATAAAACAGTTGAGCGACCATGCTAGAACCACGAAACTCGGGAATGCCTAACACCTTCTCCCGGGTTAACAGAATTCCCTACTCGGATTTCTGGTTCACGGACTGTTAATAGAGTCATAATTTTCCTCGGTTCGGGATTCAACCGGTGACTTGGGACACCATTAATCTCCCAAGTGGCGACTCTAAAATTTTAATAACAAATCCCATGCCAATTGTCCTTTAAGTGAAAAAACTCCTTTACGCCCTTGCGGGAGTGTAGTAAAAAGGAGGTGTGATAGCTCTGACGCCTCTACTGGGAGAAGAACCCAGAACGTTTTGTTCAGGGTTCAGAATTCGAGCTTAGATAAATTGTTGTATTTGGTTATATCTGATTTTCCTACATGTTTCACGCTTAATGTGCTAAATGTCTACCGCTTTGATATTATCTGAGCTGTATATAAACTGTGCCGAAACCCTTCTCTTCTCACCTCCGGGGATGTGCTTATTGGTTGAGACTCCCTATTATGTTAGTGTCATACCCTCAAATAAGAAAGAGGCCGACAAGTTACTAAGCTGGATGGCCTTTTGGTTCCCCCTCCTCGATTCGAGTTGTCCGCTCAGGTACACAGTCTAGAACACATACCCAGGTTTTGAACTTAGAATAACTTGACTCCATGCCGGATCCCTAGTAGGAGCGCTTATTTGCATCACATGCATGTGACTTAGGGGACTCAACACAGGGGTTGGATCCGTCTAGGACAGGTAACCTGAAATGAAAAGACCACCCTGATGCATCTTATGTGTTACATGTACATCTATTTGTCTCGGACTTGCATGCTGACCGGCTTGAATATTTGAAAAAATTGAAAAAAGAGAGAAATAGCAGTGTAGAGAGCTAAATACCTGTTTTAGAAAAATGACCAATGTCAAAATAGAGTCAGAACTTTGCCGAATTTTTAGAGGAAAATAAAAAAAATTAAAAAAAATTAAAAAAAGGGAAAAATGAAAATTTGTTCTTACAAAAAGAATGGCTTGTTTTGTTTGTCAATAAAAAAGAAAAGAAAACAAAAGAGTTTTATTTTCAAATAGCTTGTTGAAAAGAAAATATAAAAAAGAGTCCTGCTTTCCAAAATAGGGGATTTGTCAAAAAGAGTCCTGTTTTCGAAAATAGTTAGCTTATTTGCCCGAACTATGCAGGTTTCATTCTCATCGGATGTGAGATACGTGCCTCATCGGGTCAAACTACCCCTTTTGCAAAAATAGCCAAAAATACCAAAATTTTAATTTTTATCCAATAAGTTGAGTGACGCCATTCTTTCTAAAAATAAGCCGAATGTCCCCAAAAGGGGCGCCGGAAGGCTGTTTTTGCAAGAATAGCCACCCTGAGTCATTTTTAAACGGTTTGCGGCACAGCCTTAAAATCTTCCTTTCGGAAGTGCTGAAGGGCCGTATTCGCAAAACCGAGTCTTTTCTTAAATAAAATTCTTTGGAAAAATAGCCACTTTGCTTTTTAAGTCAAAATAGAGCCATTACATGGTCAATTTTCTTTAAATCGTCACAGTTGACATGGAAACCTTCTCAGTCTTGCGCAGGCCTACGGCGATGCCGAGTGATGCCCCGCGGGCCCCAGGATGTGAAGCTTTAATGCAATCTTGATCTAGTTTTTAATCATCGAGTCGGTATTTTGTTGTTTTGAGTCTGCTTTTGTAGCTTCCTTCAAGAAAAACAAATAGTCTAGTATTTCTCGTACTTGGCGTTTATTAATGAAATTTGAAAATCCCAAAATTTATCCCCTTTATTTTTGCATTCAATTTGCAAGAACTACGCTCGGTCTGATTCATGCGGGGTCATGATACGTAGGCAATCCACATAGGATTCGACCATAACTAAAGGAAAAAAGGAAAAAGGAAAAAGGAAAAGAGAGGCAAAACCACAAAAAGGGCAAAAAGAAAAGAAAATAGCGGAAAAACAAAAAGAAAGAAAAGAAAAATCAAGAATGGAAGAAACTAGGAACAAAAGAAGATAAAGTCAAGAGTGAAAAGAAGAAAAAAACAAGAGGGAAAAGAATAAAAACAAAGAAAGAAAAAGCGTACAATTGGAAATAAGGGAAAGGCTGGGATGACGCATGCCACCGATCAAAAGCCGTTACCAATATGTTAAATGCCCTAATGCTAACGTGGTGGTTTCATTTTATCATGTCATTCCAGAAAGGTGGTTGGTTTGTGGTTCTAAAGTGGTAACTCCTCTTTGCAACACAAGGACAAAAGGCAATGACAAACAATAATAGAACTGAGTTAGTTAATACCGATGCCCGACAATAGTTAGATGAACGGGATAATGCGTTGGATGAAGAGGTGCGGATGTTAAGACAACACATGGCAGGCATGAATCAAGCCTGGATGACTGGGAAGACACCACCCCCGCCCCTGCCGATTTCTCCAGATACTGCCCTTACCCAAACTCCCAACATAGTGCCAAATGATCCTCCATATTCTCCAGATATACCCGTTTATCACAATTTTCCCACCCACCCCAGTAGCTCCATCACTCATCCTCCAGTTACATCTCCCCGAAATTACTCCCTTGTCATATCCATTACCCCAAACAATGAATACCCACTCAGAGCTCACAATACCTAATATCACCCACCCCCAGAGGGTGCTCGCAAGGTCCTTAATTCATACAAGAAGAACTTCCGGGATGAGCAGATTCGTACTAGAAATGAAAGGGTTACGAGAAGAGAAGAGCGATATGGGGTACCCAGGAAGTTGAAAAGCGCAGAACAGTCTTTAAGGGACAAGCAAAGAGTGGAAGGCTAGGGCAGCATGCCCGCAGGGTTCAAAGTACCGTAATTTAACTTGTACGATGGGCGTGGAGATCCGGCGGCCCACCTGAGGGTTTATTGCAACGAAATGAGGATTGTTGGGGAGAAAAATGATGTGATGATGGCAAATTTCAGTGAAATCCTAACTGGGGCAGCCTTTGACTGGCATACCGTCAAGATGTCGGGAAGTGGCATACATTGGGTGACATGGCTCAAGATTTTGTGCGGCACTTTCAGAATAGCATAGATGTTGTCCCAGACCACTCCTCCTTATCTCAGATGGAAAAGAAACCCAAGGAAAGCTTTAGGGAATTTTGGCTCAGATGGAACGAACAAGTCATTCGGGATAGCCCTCCCATTGACAGAAAAGGTATTGATGAGTCCCACCGACGACAGGGTCCGGTAGTCGTTCTTGGTAAATGCTTTTAGCCTCAATACCGACCCCACGAGCACCCCCAAACTCCACATAAGCTACCTTAGCATTATCCTCCGAACAATATCCGACCATCTGTCCAACCACTGAGTTACTCCAAAGGGTGAGCACGAGCTTCGCAAGGTCCCCACCAGCCTCCACAAAATTTCCAAGTACCCTATAACCCACACTCAAGCCAAGGGTGTAGAAGGGAAACAAGGCTGGAATATAATTTTACACTAATAGGAGAAACCTGTGCAAGTTTGTTTGAGAGATTAAAGCATTATAACCTGATCGCACCTATTCCTCTGAATTACGTGGACAAGCATGCAAGAAGCTTTGACCCTTCTAAAAGGTGTGAATACCATTCCAATGCCCAGGGGCACAATATCGAAAGTTGTTGGGATTTGAAAAGAGAGATAGAAAGAATGATTCAGGAAGGGATAATTGCGGTCCAGGACAGTGCCACCCAGAACATTGCACAGAATCCTTTACCTGCACATGATGGTGCGCATTTTGTGGGGAAGATCCATGGCAACAGGGAGTATGAGAATCCTCTCAGAAACTTGTTGAATGAAGTCAATGATATTGAAATTGGCAAAGGCCCCAGCAATTTTGATGCGCAGTCCAATGGCTAAGATGTCGAGTTTGGTGATTGGGAAGACGCTTCATCTCTTGGAGTTTTGGTGGTTTATTTTGTTGTCATTTCTGTTGTCCGGGTTATTTTTAGGGTTGTAATCCGAACATTGTCTTGTGACTCAAACCCTTCTATCTTTTCACTTTGCTTTGTTTAATCATAATAGCTCGTTTAGTGCCGTCTAGGTTTGTTCAAGGGCTGTAACTAGTTTAGTTTGCTTGTTTTGTTATTTAAACCCTTTCACCGTCAGTCTAATGCAATTCTCTATTTCCCGCCATTTCTAGTCATTTTATTTAGTACTCTTCTCCTATTACTATTCTTTCATGCTGGTTCTAGTGACATGACATGCACGCATAATTCTCAGCCTGGTTTTTATCAATCAATTTAGCAATGAAACAATGTTGAAGATGTAAGGACGTTCGTGTGATAAGGGGATTTTGAGATCACTTCGAGCCCAAATTGTGTGAAACTGGGGGCAGATGGAACATAAAGAAATACCGTTGAAATCATCATGCCAAAGGCAAGTTTGCCCCAAATTACAGGGGGCGCTCGTGGTACCGTAATTGTTGTCCAACGGTGTTGGGTAATTGACAAATACAAAAGGCAAATATGTGAGTCAATCAAAAGGTATTATGTGTGTCTTCCTCAGCTTGTTTAATTGTGTAGTTTGTACTTGGCATGTTTTGGAAATTGGAATGACGAAGGCATTTTGTTCTGCCATCCAAACACTTTATCCTTTGCTACCCCTTTGAGCCTCAGATATTTTCTTTCATACCCTTCTTTCGTAATCAAAAGCCTGAGCGGGGAAAAATAGTGGAGAAACAAGAGGAAAACAGTGAAAAAGAAAAGAAAAAAAGAAAAACGAAAAGAAAAGAAAAGAGAAAAGAAAAGGAAAGAAAAGAAAAGAAGAGAAAAGAAAAAGAAGATAAAAAAAGAGAAAAGAAAAGAAAAGGAGAAGGAAAAGAAAAGAAATGAAAAAAAAACAACGTGGTTTCTATGGCCAGAACTATGTTTGACTTGATTCCGAAAGGATACGTAGGCAGCCTCCCTCTGAGGTTCAGTCACACCAAATAAAAATCCAAAACTTCCCAAGAAAGAAATTAGGGCAGAAGTTGTGGTTTTTGCGAGAAATCTGATTCCGAAAGTTATAATTTTGAACCCATGTTGAATTGTTTTGAGCCTTTGATACCCTTCCTTTTTAAACCTATCCAAAAGCCCACATTATGGTCCAAAGGAAGACCTTCTGATTAGTCTTCGATAAATGCCAAGTCAAGCGAGTAGAGGTGAATCATATCAGGGGCAACACTCCGGTAAAGGAAATGAAGAATGAGAGAGTCTTGCTGATGAGAACCCTTACAGGTACCCCAAGGCGATGAAAGCTGAGAGAAATAAAAAAATGAGAGAGTCTTATTGGTGAAAACCTTCACAGGCACCATAAGGCGAATGTGAGTTGAGAGAAAGACCAAAATGAGAGAAGCTTGATAGTGAAAACCCTTCGGGCACTACAAGTCAAATAAGGATTGTGAATCAGATTGGATAGGTGGAGTACTAAAGCCCAGTTTGGCAAAAAGGTACAATAAGAGTTAAACATCAGATTTGCTAAATAGAATAGGCTGCAGGTGCATGTCAAGGTCGTTAGAGTCGGTATTCACATCCGATAGGTTTCTACTTTGTAGTTTTCTTGTTAGGAATCATCTCTTTCATTGTCCTTCTACTATGTTCTTTTTGTCCTATTTACTTCCTCCTCTTGAGTTTGTCTTGTCATAACAAGTGAGAAATGACTTCAAAATTTGCCACCGACTTTCCAATTGCACAAAACGGGATTTAGTTAGCACATCAAATCATCATAAGTCAAGAAAGAACAGCAGGCACACTGAGTTGGAAACAATCAACATGCTTTGGGCTTTTTGTAAAATGCAAAGGCTTGGTATATACCAATGCATGAACAATGCAACAAATGAAGGGTTAGTTTGAACAGATCAAAGGTACTTCCTGTGATAGGCTTGACAAAGGGTGGTAAACCAGTCACGAGCAAGACTTTCCAAACAAAAGTCAAAGTTATCATAGCCAATAGGGGAGCTGTAGACCTTAAGGACTGGACCAAAGGCTTCATTCAAGAAATAGCAACATACATCTTGAGTGGGTGGCAACTGACATGCTTTGGGACTCATGTGAAATGCAAGGGTTTTGTACGTATCAATGCAACAAGATGGAAGGGGTTTGGTGAATGGATCAAAGATATTGGCTGTGATAGGATTGACAAAAGGGTGGTAGACCAATGACAAGCAAAACAGAAATCAAAGGTGATAGACCCCAAGGCCAGGGATGGTGGTTTAGATCAAGAAAGAGTAACATGCTCGCTGAAGATGGTAACAATCAACATGCTTTAGGGACCATGTGAAGAACAAAGGTTTGGAAAATGTCGGTATGAGCGGTAAAACAGATAGAGGGTATTGGGTTTGGGCGAAAAGAGGTATTTTCTGGGAAGTGGTTAGTCCAATAAACAAGCAAGATCTTAGAAGGGAATCAGTCATCATGACGAGTGAAGGAGCAATAAAAGTTGGGGAGATGCCAATCCATGCAATACAACAAATAGAGGATATCGAGTCCGGACGGAGGAGGCATTTTATATGATGAATATGACAAAGAAAGAGGTCTAGTTCGGAAACAAGCAAGGTCTTCAAGTGGACATCAATCTTCTTGGGAAGCGAAGGGGCAGCCGCCCTCAAAGTTCAAGACCACAAACCAAAAACCCCATTTTAAATTCACAGGTTTTCTTTGTTTGAAACAGGAACAAACGTAGTGCAAGAAAGTCGGTGCAATAATAGGAAGGAAATGAAAGGAAGAAAAGGAAGAAGAGGAAAGCCGACAAAAGGGAAGTTTCTCAAATCTTTGTCCTTGCCTATCTTGCTAGTATGAATAAAATGCTGCCATTGCTTTTCACATTTTTAGTCTGATGAAAGATAATAACAGAAACCTAGTCTGATGAATTTTCTTCTAGGATAAAAATCTTAGTCAAATGGTTTTACTCACAAGGGACTACATGCCAATCAAGTCTTTAGTTTTGCTCTCAACATCGTATCAATAGCTTAGGTAATAACTCACAAGTCTAACCAGTCACCAAACTGGGAAATAAAATTTTCTTTGTTTGCTTATTTTGTTGCAGTCAGGCGCCCACCTGGAGAACAAGGGAATGCATTTCAAGCTCAGCAATCAGGCGCCCGCCTGGAGAACAATGGAATACATTTCAACTTCATAAATAAGGTGCCCATCTAGAGAACAAGGGAATACATTTCAAGTTTCAGTAGTCAGGCGCCCACCTGAAGAACAAGGGAAGTACAATCCAAATTTTAGCTTTCAAACTTTTAATATTTGATAACATGTTGTACCCAGCCACCAAACTGGGGCAAAAAATTTTCTTTGTATGTATTTTGTTGCAATCAAGTGCCCACCTGGAGAACAAGGGAATACTTTTCAAGTTTCAGAAATCAGGCGCCCACCTGGAGAACAAGGGAATATTTTTCAAGTTTCAGCAGTCAGGCACCCACCTGAAGAACAAGGGAAGTAGAATTCAATTTTAGCTTTTCATTTTTAATATTTGATAACATGATGTACCTAGTCACCAAACTGGGGCAGAAATTTTCTTTGTTGTTTATTTTGTTGTAGTCAGGAGCCCACCTGGAGAATAAGGAAATACTTTTCAAGTTCAGCAATCAGGTGCCTACCTAGAGAACAAGGGAATACTTTTCAAGTTTCAGCAGTCAGGCGCCCACCTGGAGAACAAGGGAAGTGTAATTCAAATTTTAGCTTTTAATTTTTAATATTTGATAACATGCCGCACCCAGTTACCAAACTGGGGCAGAAAATTTTCTTTGTTTGTTTATTTTGTTGCAGTCAGGAGCCCACCTGGAAAACAAGGGAATACTTTTCAAGCGTTGCAGTCAGGCGCCCACCTGGAGAACAAGGGAATACATTTCAAGTTTCAGTAGTCAGGTGCCCACCTGAAGAACAAGGGAAGTACAATTTAATTTTAGCCTTTAATTTTTAATATTTGATAACATGTTGTACCTAATTAACAAACTAGGGCAGAAAATTTTCTTTGTTTGTCTATTTTGTTACAGTCAGGAGCCCACCTGGAGAACAAGGGAATACTTTTCAAGTTCAGCAATCAGGAGCCCACCTGGAGAACAAGGGAAGTACAGTTCAAATTTTAGCTTTTAAATTTGTAATATTGGATAACATGATGAGCCCAGCCACCAAAATGGATCAGAAAATATTCTTTCTTTGTTTATTTTGTTGCAGTCAGGAGCCTACCTGGAGAACAAGGGAACACTTTTCAAGCATTGCAGTCAGGAGCCCACCTGGAGAACAAGGGAATACTTTTCAAGTGTCAGTAATCAGGAGCCTGCTTGGAGAACAAAGGAATACATTCAAGTTCAAGTTCAATAGTCAGGAGCCCGCCCATACAACAGTGGAATACATTCAAGATCAGCAGTTTAAAGGAAAGGAACAACATCTCAGTTTACAATTCGAAGAGGCAACAATGGATTTCACCAAGAAAACACAAGACAACAAGGCAACAAGAAGCACAAGAGCAAGTTTGAAAAATTTACATAGGACTTTTGTAATTCATAACATAGCTAGTTTAGCTTCTTTTTATTTTGACACGGTGTAACAACGGAGGTCAGCAAGTAGTAGCAACAGCAATTGCAGTGAAATCACAGCTCCTGGTAGTCCCAGCTACCAGACATTCCCGAACTACACTGACCTGATTCCTTTTTAGCCAAGGATATGTAGGTAGCCTTCGAAGCAGGGTGCGGTCAAATCTTTCAAAAATGCTTCACACAGAATATTTGAACAGGCAAAAATCGCTCGTATTTGCTCACTTATCTTTGCCCGAAAACTTTTCATATTTCCGAGCAAAGAAGGGCAGCTGTGAGCACGTAATTTTTGCCCTATATATGAATTATTCCCAAAAATTCAAACAAAATAATTTCTTTATTATTTTATAATTTTTGTGAATTTTTGTGCTTTTTTATGGTAATTATTACATTTTATTTGTGCATTTTCATTCGTATGAAAAATACAAAAAAAATACATTTGCCATTTGTTTGGATTTAATTTCATATTTTTAGTATTGAATAGTAGTAAAATTGTTAACATATAAAGAAAATAACAAAAAATGATTCGTTGTACTTTTATTTTTAATTTGTGGAATTTTTTTTAATTTTAGTTTAAAATTAGAAATCAGTTAAACTAAAATTAGTTTAATTTAAGTTTTAATTTTGTTGTCCTTTTAACAAAATAAAAAAAATATATAAAATATAAAATAAAAAAGAATAGTGTAAAATAAAAGAAAAACATTTTTTTAAAAATTTTTTTTAAAGAGTTGGTTTTACAAGGGACCAAATCTGGGCAGACCATGAGCGAAATTCCCTGGCCCAAAATGAAAATCACCCATGCCCAAGCCCAAGCCCAAATCCACCTCACCCGACCTAGTCTCTTTCTCCCACCAAACGATGCCGTTTTGGCGTCACATAATTCCGACCATTGATTTCCTTCTATCCAACGGTCACCATTGATCGATACATTTTAATATAACTGTCTGAGAATCTCCTTAACCCTTGAGAGAGCTTCACCCTCCTCGTACCACTTTCTGTACTTCGCCGGAATCGCCATTGCCGGCGAACACCACCATCTCCCATCAACTCCAAAGTAACACCATGAATCCCTCTTATCCTCCTCTACTCGAATCCACTGTTCTTATCTTTCGAATCTCGCCGGAGCTCTTCGAATCTTCGTTGGAACATTTTCTGGCCACGATGCCACTTATTCCAAATGACATCAAATTAACACCCTAGGGTCGCCTGAGCATCCTCTACCCAACCACCATAACAGCATGTCTCGAATCTTGCTGGAACTTCTCGAATTTTCATTTGAGTTTGTTCCAGCCAAAACCCTAAACGCTCCAAATGGTACCAAATTGGCACAGTATGGTCTTCTCACCATCCTCATGACGAATTCCTTATTCATGGCGTTCAAACATCGCTAGAATCATCCGAATTTTAGGTCGAGGGTCGACAGGTTTTCGAGTCGGGCCGGTAGGTTTTGTTCTCCTTGTTCTTTTCTTTGCTCATTGCTTTTCTTTTGTTTCTGTAATTATAATCGTTAGCTTTTAGTTTCCGTCAACTTTAATTCTTAATTTCGTATTTAATTATTTGCTCGCTTATATTGTAATTCATTTGGTTTTATTGGTTTTAGTTAGCTTGGTTATTAGTATAATAGAGTCCTTTAAGTGTTCGTTGATGATTAGATGCTTGTTTCGCATTATAAGAACAGGAGGTGCACATGGACTATAAGTAGTGATTTGGACTGTTAAACCATTAAAGGCTTTCCTATGTGGATCTCATAGTTAGTAGTTTGTTTTAACTTGTGTTAGTTCATACTATTAGAATAGTATATTTTGAATTCCTATTCAATTCGAACTAGACTGTGTTGGACTGATTAATCATGTTTGTTAATTGTAGCCTTAGTATAGTGGATATCAAAAGCAATTTAGTGTAGTATAGTATGGTTAATAAGTTAGGAATAAAAATTGAAAACAGTTTTAAACAAGTTTTATGTTACAATTGTTAATCTTAACAGTTTAGTTATTGTTGTTAGCTTTGGGGTTTCACTGAATTCATTAGTAAAATGGTATGAATCTTCATTAAAATTTTAGGTTGTATTTTGATTGGCTTTTCACTTTCAGTAGTGTTTAAAATAAATCAGTAGTTCATAGTTAAAACAATCTCAGCCTCAAACCATTCCTCGTTCATTTGAGTAAAATAAAGTACTAATTTCAGTGGGTGTTTGATTTGGATTCAGTTGAAATAATGTATTCAAGTTATGATTTGCCAATTCAGGGATTCGATCCTTTAGCCTCATGGACGAGGCCGGTTTTGTCACCATCCAGATTGGGCCTGCCTCAGGCCCATTTCCTGTGGTTATTGAGATACCTGGTCAGCGTGCATGCCATACGGATTGAACTTTTGGACCCAAGTCTGAAATAACACTTGATTTGTTAGTGTTTACGCGACAGACTGAATCTCTTTTTATAACAAATTAATTAAGGTTTTTTTCAGAGATAAAATTAAGTAGATAATTGTAGTTGCTTTTAGGTTGGCTTTAAAATAAAAATAAGACAAGCCTCGCCAAATCAAATACAAAATTGCGGGGCCCTCAATAAATGGTTGATTAAAAATACTTAGAGATTCGGGAGGGCCGTTTAGAGAATTTCACGGCCTTCCCCAAAATAATAATGCGTTAGACTCTTTAGGCACGATTTTAATAAAATTACATTCCTAAACCCGGTTGCACATTTATATGACCCAAATCCAAATCTCAACGGAGTCGAAATGTGTTGACAACCACGGGTGTATTGATGTGACGTGGTTCGAGTTGATTTTTACGACGTTGTAATTCTTATTAAAATAATAATAAAAGCGATTTACGAATAAAAGGAACATAAGTTAGAACATGTTTTGAAATCAGATAAAATCAAATACAACAGTTGAGCGACCGTGCTAGAACCACGAAACTCGAAAATGCCTAACACCTTCTCCCGGGTTAACAAAATTCCCTACTCAGATTTCTGGTTCGCGGACTGTTAACAGAGTTATAATTTTCCTCGGTTTGGGATTCAACTAGTGATTTGTGAAACCATTAATCTCCTAAGTGGAGACTCTGAAATTTTAATAACAAATCCCGTTCCGATTGTCCTTTAAGTAGAAAAACTCATTTACGCCCTTGCGGGAGTGTAGTAAAAAGGAGGTATGACATCAAAAAATTCCCGAGCAATCTCCACCTTTTGTCCTGAAAGTGAAAAGCCAATCACTGCGATTGCTGCTGCTACTGCTTGCTGACCTCCCTTATTACACCTTGTTCAAATAAAAAGAATCTAGCCTAAGCTATGATCTGTGAACTAAAAAAATAATCCTATCTTATGTCTTCAAACTTGCTCTTGTGTTGCCTTGAACGTGTATTTTTCCACTGGACTTCTTGTGTTGTTGCCTTGCATTGTGATTGGGGATGTTTTGTCATTCCTCCGAGTGATGCTTGGCTGCTGAAGTTTGAAATATGTGCCTCTATTCTTTAGGCGGGCTCCTAATTGCTGACGCTTGAAAAGTATTCCCTTGTTCTCCAGGTGGGCTCCTTACTGCAACAAAATAAACAAACAAAGAAAATTTTCTGCCCCAATTTGGTGACTGGGCATATCATGTTATCCAATATCAAAAATTAAAAGCTAAAATTTGAATTGTACTTCCTTTATTCTCCAGGTGGGCGCCAGACTGCTGAAATTTGAAAAGTATTCCCTTGTTCTCCAGGTGGGCTCCTGATTGCTGAACTTGAAAGGTATTCCCTTGTTCTCCAGGTGTGCTCCAGACTGCAACGCTCAAAAAGTATTCCTTTGTTCTCCAGGTGGGCTCCTGACTACAACAAAATAAACAAACAAAGAAAATTTTCTGCCCCAGTTTGGTGACTGGGCACATTATGTTGCCAAATATTAAAACTTGAAAAATTTGTATTGTGCTTCCCTTATTCTCCAGGTGGGCGCTTGACTGCTGAAACTTGAAAATTATTCCCTTGTTCTCCAGGTGGGCGCCTGATTGCTGAACTTGAAAAGTATCCCTTATTCTCCAGGTGGGCGCCTGATTGCTGAATTTGAAATGTATTCCCCTGTTCTCCAGGTGGGCGCCTGATTGCTGAAACTTGAAATGTATTCCCTTGTTCTCCAGGTGGGCGCCTGATTGCTAAACTCGAAATGTATTCCCTTGTTCTCCAGGTGGGTGCCTGACTTCAAAATATCAAACACAGAAAATTTCATGCCCCTGTCTCAACCAAAGAAAATTTTGTTAATATAAAATGGTGTTTAGTTGCTGGCATTCTTGCTGGGGTATGACCTTGCTGCTTGGGCTTTACTTTGACTTGATTCCTTGGACTTGCCTTGAACCTCCTCGACTTCCTGACCGAATTTCAACCCCTGACTTTGATGACCCAAATGTTTTATCCTGTATTGCTGTTTTTGTGTTTCCGACCCCTCTATCTTAAACTTCTCTTTTTCCCCACAATTATCTGATTAACCTACCGATGGAACTTCCAGTGGTCCCTTATGTCTTTCTTTTCTTTTGAAATGTTCCAGTCCTGCTGTGCCGTACAACTGGGAAGTTGGTAGTTGGCCTTGACATCCTTCTTTGTTTTTTACCAGAACTAACACTGAAACATCTTATAGACAGACTCCAAGAGAATGAAATGCAATAACCTTGAAGGTTAAGGATAGAAAGACTCTGAAATAGATGATTTGTAATGAAGAGAAGAGGATAGGACTTATCTGAGTGGAACGGGTGGTACCATTGATCGCGCCATATATTTGGATTAACCAGCCTAGTCTATCCAACCAATCAGCTTCCAATTGCCACATTTGCTATTCCAGACTTTCATAACCTAACTTTCGCCAAAACCCAAACCCTGCTCGGCTTGCCATATTTCAAGCAGCCGTCAACCACAGACTTGCTTCATTTGCCCATCGCAAAACTCACCTCGCCTTATGGTGCCCGTGATGGTTTTCACCAATAAGACTCTCTCATTTTGATTTCTCTCAGCTCACGTTGCCTTATTGTGCCCTTGAGGGTTTTCACCAATAAGACTCTCTCATTTCCGCCATTTCTCTTTTGGTACCAGAGTGTTGCCCCCAACAATAAATTGTTTTTCCTACTCGCATTGGCACTTTTTGAAGATTGATCGGAAGGTCTTTCTTTGGACCATAACTGTGACGACCCAAAGGGTCATCCCCGTATTTCTCCCTTTTTTCGCGCTTTCGAGGCCTTGAAAACCTTATTTCTAGTTGCCTCAATTTGTGTGCGTAGTCCGGACGTGAAGCCGGAAAGTTTTTATGTTAAAATGTGTGAATTCTGTGAAAAATTTGAAGAATTATAATATTAATATTGATATAGCTGACTTTGGTCAACATTTTGGGTAAACGGACCCGGACCCGTGATGTGATGGTCCCGGGAGGTCCGTAGAAAAATATGGGACTCGGGCATGTGGCCGGAGTCGATATCCGAGGTCTAGAACCCCGGTAAAAGAATTTTTCTATTAAATTGTTTTCTGAAATTATTAAGGAAAAATAGAAATGAAAATGAGCTAGAAAATATAGGTATCGGGCTCCTATTTTGGTTCTAACGCCCAGTACAGGTCTTAAATATGCGTTAAGCGCTTTCTGTAAAAAATTTGGTCGAAATCGGACGTCGTTTGACGTGTTTCGGACCTAGATATCTAAATTTGAAAGTTGATGAACTTTGAAATGAAATCATGAGTTTTGAGGCTCGATTCCATGTAAATGATGTTATTTTGGCGATTTGATCGCGCGAGTAAGTCCGTAGGATGTTGTTGGAGTTATGTGTATGTTTGGTTTGGAGCCCCGAGGGCTCGGGTGAGTTTTGAGTAGGTCCCAAGAGGCCTTAGGCTTAAATATCAGGTGTGGCAGTGTAGCAGGTCCCACGCGGCCGCAGTACATTTCTGTGCGGTCCGCGTGGGCAGGGTCAGAAAAGTCGTTGGTTTAAGTTTAACCAGTGCGGCCGCGCATCAAATCAGTGTGGTCTGCGCTGGAAGCCACGCGGCCGCGGCGCATTTCTATGCGGTCCGTGTGGCTAGGTTCAGAGAAGCCAGGTGGAGGTCCACCAGCGCGGCCGCACACCAAAACTGTGCGGTCCGTGCTGGGTAGGTTCAGAGAACCAATTTTCTTCCCTTTTCCGGTGCGGCCGCGTGGCATTTTTGTGCGGTCTGCTCTAGCCTTCAGTAAAGTATATAAATCCGAGATTTTCAGCTATTTTACACTTTTTTCAAAACCCAAAACATAAGAGGCGATTTTCCAAACAATTCCTATTCTTCAAAACGATTGGTAAGTGATTTCTAACTTATTTTCTTCACTCCTTAACATCTTGTAACATGATTTCAACT
>MU786513.1:2787-22064 GCA_026770625.1 Nicotiana glauca
TTACCGTGAATTACTAATTTCAAAATTTATAGTTGAATTAACCATTAATCAGAACTTAACGAATAAAATCAATTAAGGACCAAATCAGCTATACTAATTATTATTTAATACTAATTACCCTAACAAACCCAAAATTTTACTATTTATTGCTACTGAATACGAAATATCAGAATTAAATAAAAGATTAACTCTAACAGATATCAAAAATTAACAATCAACTAATTTCAAATGAAACAAACAACAAATAAAACTCATACTGAAAATCTAAGTCTAACAGTATCAAAACCCTATTTTAATATCAAAGCTAAATCTAACAGTATCAATTTTTTTTAATACTACAGAAATTAAAAGATAATACTCAGAAAACCTAAAGTACTATATCATTTTTATCAAGAATCAGAAACAAAAGAGAATCAAATACATGCAAGTAAACGGAAACCAAAAAACAAAAATAGAAAAGGAAACAAGAAACTTATCTTTCTTTTTATTTGGACAGCCTTTATTATTATTTTTTCTTTTCTTCAAGTTCTTCCATTATCTGGAGAGTCTTGGCAATTTTCTTGGGTCTTTGGTCACCAACAGACTTTATCTTTGGCGTTTTAGGTTTTTCAGTGGCATTTAAGACTTGAGGGTTTCAGAACTAGGATAAGGATGTCAAGAGGGGTCTTTGGTATGATTTTGGAACGCTTTGAGTGAAGTAGTGTTCGCCGGAATTAGGGTTCCGGCGACACTCTTTTGTTTATTCGAGATGATTCAGAGGGATTCGAGGGAAGGGGGATACAGGGGTGTGATCAGGAGATTATGGCGATTCTGGGGTGTTAATGGTGGGCCGGTTGGCGTAGTTGCCGTTTTCCGCCGGTAGGGTTCCGGCGGGGTTCTGGGGAGAAGATGGGGCGACTAAACATTGAAGGAAGAAATGATATGATTTTTCTTAATTTTAATTCGATATATGAGATATATTAAAACTGTAATGATGAATTAGAGCCGTCGGATGAATTCAATTAGAC
Source organism: Nicotiana glauca (assembly GCA_026770625.1). Taxonomy (NCBI): domain Eukaryota; kingdom Viridiplantae; phylum Streptophyta; class Magnoliopsida; order Solanales; family Solanaceae; genus Nicotiana; species Nicotiana glauca. Next base: position 3,795 of record MU786513.1, read on the forward strand.
GGCTCAGATTGAATGGGTTTAAAACGACGTCGTTTTAATTTAAATGAGATTAAACTCTGTTCGTTGGATTACTCAAATGAAGGGCCCAGATTAATAATACAAAATGCCATCGTTTTATTAGTTTAATGAGATTAGTTTTTTGACCATTAGATAAGTTGTTTCAACGGCTGGGATTTGATGATACTAAAACGGGGTCGTTTGGACTTTCAGGGCAAACCGGGTGAGTCTCGTTTTTGGGCCTGGGCATTTTCATTTGTTTTGGGCTAGTAATTAGTCAAATTAGCCCAAATCTTTTTATTTTGTATTTTTTTTTGTATTTTCTTTTCTTTTGTATTTTTTGTATTTATTTTCTGATTTTACTAAATTGTTAAACTAATTAAACTCTAGAATTTATTTGATATCTATTTTATAGTAATTTTCAATTAAAACACTAAAATGCTATTTTTTAATTTTTCTTTAATTTGTTTCAAAAATGAATTAATACTAAAATTATAAAAATTAAAAATCCTAATGCATATGCATATTTTTGTATTTTTTAATATGAATTATTATGTAACTAATTAACACAAAATGCCACAAATATCAACAAAAATTGAAAAATTATTTTGTTTGGATTTTTAGGAATAATTTGCTTAGGGCAAAAATTACGTGCTCACACCTCCAAATCTTCAGCGCGTGAACAATGGCTGCCAATTCTAAGTCATGAACTAGATAATTCTTCTTGTGAACCTTCAACTGCCACAAAGCATATGCAATAACCTAGCCACCCTGCATCAATAACTTACTATGTCCAATAAGAGATGCCTTACAATATACTGTATAGGGACCTGAACCTATGGGTAACACCAACACCAGCGCCGTAGTCAAAGCTGTCTTGAGTTTCTGAAACCTCGCCTCACACTCGTCCGACCATCTGAATGTGGTACCTTTCTGAGTCAACTTGGTCATGCTATAGAAGAAAATCCCTCCACAAACCAACGGTAATAACCCGCCAAACCCAAGAAACTACGGATCTCTATGGCTGAAGTAGGTCTAGAAAAATTTTGAACGGCCTCAATCTTCTTAGGATCCACCTGAATACCCTCTATTGATACAATGTGACCCAAGAAATCAACTGAACTCAACCAAAACTAACATTTCGAAAATGTAGCATATAACTGGATGTCCCTTAGAGTCTGAAGAATGACCTAAAGATGCTGCTCATGCTCCTCTCGGCTGCGAGAATAGAGCAAGATATTTTTAATAAAAATAATCACAAAGGAATCTAGAAAGGGCTTAAACACCCCGTTCATCAAATCCGTAAATATTGCTGGGGGATTTATCAACCCAAATGACATCACTGGAAACTCATAATGACTATACCGAGTCTGAAAAACTATTTTAGGGACATCGGATGCCCAAATCCTCAACTAATGGTAGCCAGACCTCAAATCGATCTTTGAAAACACCTTAGCACCCTGAAGCTGATCAAATAAGTCATCCATCCTCCGCAATGGATATTTGTTATTGATGGTGACTTTGTTCAACTACCGATAGTCTATGCATATCCTTATCGATCCATCCTTATTCTTTACAAACAACACCGGTGCACCCCAAGGCGAGGCACTAAGTCTAATAAAGCCCTTATCAAGAAAATATTGCAACTGCTCCTTCAATTCTTTCAATTCTGGCGGGGCCATGCGGTATGTCAGAATAGAAATAGGCTAAGTGCCCGGAACCAAATCAATAAACAAGTCAATATCCCTGTCGGGTGGCATCCCCGGCAGGTCTACAAGAAATACAAACAACTGGTACATAATCCATGAAAGGAACCTCCACATTAGAATCATGAACATAAGCCAAATAAGCTAAACACCCCTTCTCGGCCATACGCTGAGCCTTTATATAAGAGATAACCCTATTGGTAGAATGACCAGAAGTTCCTCTCCACTCTATTCGAGGCGACCCAGGCAACGCTAAGGTTACGGTTTTGGCATGTCAGTCCAATATAGCATGATAAGGTGACAGCCAATCCATCCCTAAAATATGATTGAAATCAACCATATCGAGAAGTAGAAGATCTATGCTAGTCTCAAGACCCCCAATAATAATCACACACGAGCAATAGACATGATGTACAATAATAGAATCCCTTATAGGCGTAGACACACACACCAGAGAACTCAAAGAATTACGAGGCACAACCAAATATAAAGCAAAATAAGATGACACATAGGAGTATATAGACCCTAGATCAAATAGAACTGAAGTATCTCTACTGCAAATCGAATAAGTACCTGTGATAATAGCATCGGATGACTTAACCTTAGGCCTAGATAGGAAAGCATAACATCGGGGTTAGGCCCCACTACTCTGAACCATATCACTGGGATGACCTCTTGCTGGCTGGCCTCTCCACCTCTAACAGCCTGGTCTCCACCTTTAACGGCCTGAGCTCCACCTCTAGCGGGCTGACCTCTACCCCTGGCTCCTTGACCCTTACCTCTAGCTGGCTGAGTGGGCGGTGCCGGGATCATGGCATGAGAACCCTGCTGCCGTGACTGAACACCCACTAATCTTGGATAAGTCCTCCAAATATGCCTATACTCACCACAATCGAAACATCCATCCTGATACTGTGGCTGTGGAAATTGAGACTGACACTAACGGGCCGACTGACCGTGATAATAACTCTGAAAAAGGAGGTGCTCTGATAGGAGCTGGCGGTGCACTATAAGCTGGCTGCCCTGAAGGAGGTACATAAGGACTATGACTCCTTAAAGCTCCATGAGATGTCTGAAGTACTGAATGAAACGGCCTGGGAGGATGGACCCTACCAAAAGTACCCGGCCTCTAAATGATGCCCCACTGAATCCATTGGAGTGATGAGGCCTCTTGTCAGACCCTTGAATACTCCCCTAAGCTAGAACTATCTCAACTCGTCTGGACACATTGGCTGCATCATGGAAAGAAATCTCACTCCCTATCTCCTTAGCCATCTGCAATCTAATAGACTGAGCAAGTCCCTCAATAAACCTCCTCACCCCCTCTCTCTTGGTAGGAAGTGTAAGAAGATCATGACGGATCAAATCAACAAATCTAGTCTCGTACTGAGTAACGATCATAGAACCCTGCTGAAGGCGCTCGAACTACCTCAGATAGTCCTCTCTCTGAGTGATAGGAAGATATTTCTCTAGAAATAGCTGAGAAAACTAGTTCTAAGTAAGAGTTGGTGACCCAGCTGGTCTGGCCAAACAAAAATCGCTCCACCATTTCTTGGTGGAGTATGACAGACGAAAGGTAGCAAAGTCGACCCTATTGGTCTTCACTATCCCCATGTTTTGTAATACCTCGTGAAAAGTGTCCATATATTCCTTGGGATCCTTTGAAGATGTACCGCCGTAGGTAGTGGTGAAAAGCTTGGTAAACATATCCAATCTCCATAAAGCCTCAGAAGACACAGCTAATCCATTGCCGGTCTATGCTACAACACCCGACGGAACTACCCCAATGGGCTGAGCTGCTAGAGTCTGAAACTGAGGAGTCATCTGTTGTGTAGGTAGCGGGAGTCTGTGCTCTTTCCCCAACCCAAGAGATGGCTGTTGCTACAGGGAATGTGCCGGCTTGTGCAACACTCTCCATAAGGCCAACTAGACGGACCAAAGCATCCTGAAGTACTGGGGTGGCGATGAACCCCTCTGGAACCTACGCTAGCCCTGCTGGAAGGGTCTGGGCTGGAGCCTGCTCATCAAACTGTACCTGAGGCTCTGCCACTGGTGCTTCTTCTTGAGCTCTAGGCTGAGCTTTACCCCTGCGTCGGCCTCTAGCACAGCCTCGGTCCTCTGCTCCTCGTAGGAGCTGCCACTGGGGCTCTGGCTGCTGCTTAGTTGATGAAGCAGTATATGTTCTCACCATCTGCGATGGAATAAGAGTAGAGAGTTAAGTTAACATTGAGAGATCAAATTGTACGACAGAGAAGAATAGAAGTGAAATTGTTCCTAAACTCTATAGCCTCTAGGGGATAATCACAGACGTCTCCGTACCGAACCCTCAGACTCTAGTAAGCTTGCCCGTGAATTGTGAGACCTAGGCAAACTATTGCTCTGATACCAACTTGTCACGACCCGAATTTCTCACCATCGGGATCGTGATGGCGCTTAACACCGCACTTGCTAGGCAAGCAAATGTTAAAGTTCCTCCTTTACATTTCATAGATTAAAATGTAATAGACTAAATCAAGTAGGAATAAATGTGAAAATACATCAATAAACTTTGTCAATTTACAATACCAAAGCTATTACTACTACTACTACTATCCAGAGTCTGGTGTCACAATCCATGACTATACTACGAATTACTACAAATATTGGTCTGAAAGAAATTACATCTTTCTCGAAATAAAAGAAAACAAAAAGGTAGAAACATAGGAGGGGACTCTAGGGCCTGCGGACGCCAGCAGGACTACCTTGGGTCTCCGCGATGAAATATCTGCAACCGACCTCTCGATCAGCCACTACCAACTCCAACATCTGCACAGAAAGTGCAGAGTGCAGTATCAGTACAACCGACCTCATGTACTGGTAAGTGCTGAGCCTAACCTCGACAAGATAGTAACGAGGCTACGGCGGGGCATTTACAATATAACCTGCATACAGTATATAATAAAGAGAAAAGAAAGTATGGGACAAAATGAAACAGTGACTTGCAACAAAAATGAATACAGAACTCAAATATTTTATCAGTACCCAGCTATAACCAATTAGGGGTGTGCATTCGATTTATCAATTCGATTTTGACCCTTATAGATAATTACTTATCGATTATCAATTTATACATATGTTTATTGTTATCGTTTCAATAAGGTTTCGATTTTTTCGATTTCGATTTATCGATTTTGGGGGCTTATCGATTACACCAATAAGAAAATTTGCGGGATTCTATGGAAAGTATATCGCTATAAATGCGCCTAACTAATATGGACAAAAAGAAGCTAAAATAAGACAAACACCATTTATAATATAAAAATTGTGTCAACAAGCACATGCAACAAAACTAAAGTAAGGGATCAAATGTATGGCACCAACACTCTAACGGTATAAAAAAACAAAATAAAATAAAATACATCATCACGGCTAATTCTGTTTTCTTTTAATTTGAACTTCATTCCCTTGATCTTTAAATATGATCATTCCTTAAATGTGGTAGAGGAAATAATAGGGTAAGGGACTTAGGGTAAATGAAACGGTATAGATTAGGAAAAATAATATTGTATAGCCGCTTTCAAAATAGTAGCGGAATATATATACATTCTGTATGTTATATTAATCTACACAAATGGGTAATTACTCATTTAATAAGCGTCTACAGACTAGGGGTGTGAATTCGATTTACCGATTCAATTTTGACCCTTATCGATAATTACTTATCGATTATCGATTTGTACATATGCTTATCGTTATTGTTTCAATAAGGTTTCGATTTTGATAATAAATAATCAATTCAATTTATCGATAAACCGATTCGAATGCACACCCCAATAACCAATCCTTAAGTGAGTTACAAAACTACAGAATAAAATCATAGCAGAAGAAGAATGCATAAACAACGAACTGATGCGGCGCATATCCCGATCCCACCATATAATGAGTAACAATATGAACATTCACCCTTAATACTCCGTATCAATCCACCCTTATTACTCCCGTTGCGGCGTGCAATCCGATCTTACCGTATAATAACAATCCATCCTTATTACTTCTCAATATATCATCTTTATTCCTCATGTTGCAGCGCGCAACCCGTGCACCAAACAATCACATTTCACCTTTATTCCTCCTCAATGTATTACCCTTATTCCTCCTGTATAGGCGTGCAACCCGATCCCACCATATCAGTACCAATCACACAATAAGAACAAGAATTTCACAATTTAGCTCAAAAACCTCCACAATATTTAAGCCTCAAACCAAAGCAAACAGAAGGCTATACAATTATGAAACATCACTCAATTAACACTACACAGTGAGACCAACCATAATATACCATGAAACACCGATAAACCAACGTAAACCAATAATGTAATACAATGAAACTACGAAATAACTAGTACATTCAATAAAGAAAACAATATCTAACAAGAAGCAATTAGACATTGAAGCACGAATAAGCATGTAACGGTAAAGACAGGAAGACAATATATTAGGAACGGAAAAAGAAATAGGCTAATCGGATAATTTGGCAGCGCATAAGTACTCGTCATCTCACCTATACGCCACATACATGGATTTTCACATAGCAAATTAGTCGGGGATCCCTAATCCCTTAAGTCAAAGTTAGACACAATACTTATCTCGATCCACAGGCCACTCAGTACTCAACTATCGCTTTTCCTATAGTTTCCACCTCCGAACCACTCGTATTTAATCATAATTAACTTAATAACATCAATTATCACTAAAGAAATCAATTCCAATATATAATTACAAGTTTCCCTACATTTCTCCCAAAAAATCAAAAATTGACCTCGGCCCCGCTTGGTCAAAACTCGAAATTCGGATCATAACCCGATTACCCATTCATCCCCGAGCTCGGATATACAATTGATTTTGGAATTCGACCTCAATTTGAGGTCTAAATCCCCAAAATTCAAAATTTCTAAGCCCTTCCCAAAAACCCCTAATTCCACCATGAAAAACCCTAGATTCTAGGATGAAATCTTGTAAAAAGAAGTAAAAGAGTGAAAGAATCTAGTCAAGAATCACTTACATATGATTTGGGGAAGAAATAGCCTTCAGAAAATCGCCTCTTCTATTTTAGGTTTTGAAAAATGGGAGAAAGAATGAAAAATCCTGTCTAAGCCAAGACTTATCAGCTGCAGATGTCGCATCTGCGACCTGAGCTTCGCCAATGCGAAAAAGGCATCACAATTGCGAACCCCTCGCATTCCTGCGGCCTTGATAAATGCGAAGTTACAGTCGCAAATGCGAATTTGGACTTTTGCAAATGCGGACCTATTCTTCACAAATGCGAACTACCTAATCCCCTCCCCTTCTTCGCATATGCGAACATTCTTTGCAAATGGGAGGCTCGCATTTGCGTGCCAGACCTCGCAAATGCGAGATATGCAGACCTGAAGCATACCAGCAAATTTTTCTTAAGTCCAAGTCACTCAGTAGCCTATCCAAAACTCACCCAAGCCCGCGGGGCTTCAAATCAAACATACATACAAATCTTAAAACATCATACAAACTTGCTTGCACGATCAAATCGCCAAAATAACACATAGAACTACGAATTTAGTACCAAATTGCATGAAATTTTCAAGAAAATTTCAAAACTTCTATTTTCTCAACTAAAGGTCCGAATCTCGTCAAATCAGTTCCGTTTCTCACCAAATTCGCAGATAAGGTAAAAATATTATAACGGACATGTACTGGGCTCCAAAATCAAAAGACGGACCTAGTACCAATAAGATAAAATATTAACCAAATTCTTAAAACCTTTATATATAATTTCAGTCTTACAATTTTCATCAAAAATTTATTTCTCGGGTTAGGGACCTCGGAATTCGATTTCGGGCCCAAATCCCATATTTTACTACGGACCCATGGGGACCATCAGAACACGGGTTCGGATCCGTTTACCCAAAACGTTGATTAAAGTCAACAAAAATTAACTTTTTGAGCCAAAAATTATTTTTTCATCAATATTTCACATAAAAGCTTTCCGGATATATGCTCGGGCTGCGCATGCAAATCGAGGAGCGATAAAATAAGGTTTTGAAGATATCGGAACACGAAATCGAGTTCTAAAACATAAGATGACTTGTTGGGTCATCACACCGATACAGTTTGGTGACTCTGATTTCAGTAGTCCAGCTATCCCTACTTTTTTCTTGAATTCAGGATCCATACTCCACATGTTGAAGTACTTGAATGGTCTATTGATCCTCTGGTTTCCATTCTCCAAATTTATCATAGCTGTCTGTGATCGAACAACCCCTCAGTCATATAGTGAACCGTAGAAGCTGGCAGCTGTGATAACCTATCCATGTTTACCAATACTCTGTCTATTTTGCTAAATACTCTAGCTCCTCCTCTTTGCTTGTTGTATATGTAATATTACGTATTTAGTTTAGTACTAGTGCTAATCATAATTTTTAGTATTAGTTGTATTTTTGGTATTAATACATAGTATATCAAGTATTGTATTACATTATCGTGTATAACAGTCTATTTGGTTTGTTTTTCTGTTCTCTCTCTATGGACAGAGAGCATGTTAGTTGTTTCAACTTTTGGTTTCTTATGCGTTTTCCTTTTCTCTTGTCCTCTGTGTAGACATGGTACTTCCTTTCTATAGAATTTGGCAGACCAAGGGACCTAAGTTCTTCTGTTCATTTCTACCTCATTATATGAAGTTTCAATTTTGGATTTGTATGGGTGATTTTTATTGTGTTTGGAAATCCTCATGTCACTCATCAAAATTTTAATTAAAGGGTTGAACAGGTACTCGCGTGCAGAATGCGTTATTGAGATTGACCAGCTGATAATAACTATGCCTCTGAATGGCAGATTGGAGCACGTGACTACTGATTATATGAGATTATTAAAATATTTATTGAAGGTCGAATTAGATACACGGCCCTATGAACTTGTCACATACTCCCATTTTTCAATATATGTCACTTTTATTTTTATTAACTGATGGTAATACTACAAGTTGTATTTAATAGACACAATATTCATTGATTTCAAACGTTCAATAGATCATTTTGTCATAATTGAGATGTCTAAATAAAAATATATGACAAATTTAAGGATATACATAGTACATCATAAGTGGAAGCACTACAATAAACCTCACAGTGTGACAAATGTAGATCTATTGTTTTTTCTTCCCATCATTTGAATTTGGTATCTTCACTGTCTCTTTAACTTGATTACTGATAAATGCCTCCAACTTTTGATCCACTTCTTCAACCTATCGTCATTCCAAACAAGAAAAAACTTGATTAAGATTTAGAGATCCTAATCATGGCATTAATTGCTCCTTCCGATTCACAATAAACGTCTAATTTATTTTTTTATTTTGGTTCAAAATAAGTATCCAGTTATGTAACCAAGAAAAAATTTAATTTATTTTTACAAAATAACCCCTATGTACATATCCCTAAAAAGTTTTCTTACTCTTCACATTAAATGTTTAATTAAGGATAATTTAGTCATACTATGTATTTTTATATAGAATTCAGTATTTTCTTAATGGGCGTGCTAAAAGCAAATTTGACACTTATTGTGAACGAGAGAGTATTTAATAATTTATGAACAACGTGATAATCGTCTTAATTGCCCCTCTCTCTTTTTATTGGGTTCGAGGCCCCAACTTCTAGATCTAATCCAGCTGTCATCTTATATGATATTATAAAATATTTAGACGGATTAGAGATTTGGATCTCGTTTTCTTAGATAATCAACTTAATTAATTTGTTCCCGAAAAACCAAGGATGTGGACAAAATGATGTAAGAAAACTATTGTTTATTTACTTGCACATTCTCACTCACCTCAACATATGGTAGATGTATGTACCAAAAGATTAACTTTGTTAAAGTAGTATTAAAATAAATACTTAAAGGAATCGAAATAATTTTTTTTTAATCAGGATAAATTTGTGACACTTGAAATAATTTAGTAGTCATTCTGTCTAATCACAAGCATTGCCAAGGTAATCCCGTGATTATCAAAATTGGAGTAGATGAGCTCTCTGGTAAAGGGAAAATTTTATTTTGTACTAGTTGTCCCGAATTCCGTGGACCGCATAAGAATGGGGTCCACAATTTTGTGAGATAAAAAGAAGCCTCATACAACTGATACTAGTTGTATGAGATACAAAATAAAACTTCTCCTCGTAAAGTGTTATTGTTCAAATATTAATACAAAATCTTCAAGTTGTTACCCTTATGTCTCAACCACTAAGGTCCCTATTGACTATATATTTTGTCAAAATAAAATTTATTTTCATAACTCATATTTGGCCATAAATTTTGCTCATATTTCGGCCAAATCCCAAATAAAAAATTTCAAATTCCAAAATCAGCCATTAAGCTAAATTTGGGCCAAAATTCCAAAACTTCGGGAATTATATATATGTTTTTTTCAAAAATAAAGTTGAAAAATATATTTTAAAAGCGTATGTCCAAACACATTTTTATCTTCGAACCAAACTTCAACCAAATTAGATTTTTCAAACTAAATTTGGGATCCATGGCCAAACGCTAGCTAAATCATCTTTTAAGGAGAAAGATTAGCAATAAAATACACAACTTGTCCAAACTATACTTCTAGGGTAAAGAATTACTACTAATTTAAGTTGATGAAATTTAAAATCGAAGAGAAAAAAAAACAATAAATGAATACCTTGTCCATTAGATCTTCGACTAATTGAGCGTCCTTTTCAGTTTCTTCAGCCAAATGTTCGATGGACTTCACTATACCTTTAAGCATTCCACCTTCCGGCAGCTTCTCCGCAAATTCCTCCGCCACCTGGTCAACTTCATCCGCTACTTTTCCCACCGCATCCGCCACCGACTCCACCGTCTCCGCCGCAACTGCAACTTGCTCTATGGACGTTGATCCCAAAAATTAAAAAAGAGAAAAGAAGAAGAAGAGTAATATATAAATTAGCAGAAGATATATTCTTACTTGTTACTGTTAATAATCTTGCTGTTAACAAAGGTACTGTTACACCAAATCCCACAGCCCAACTTATCCTGCAATAACATTTCTGTGTCAAAATCTGCGGGAAATAAGAAAAATACAAGAAAACTGGTAAACATTAAAGAGTAGTCAAAATTTACGTGCATTTTGGTTTTTAAATTCCTTACCAAGAATTTTCACCAGATGGCAAAAAGGGAATAACACCTGAAAGCAGATCTCCAGTTTCAGGAGTTGCATGGACAACTAAATCCCTACATAACCACAAAAGAATAAAAAAAATGAAAAGACTTAGAATCTTACAAGAAAATTACCCATAGAAAAAAGTAGATATATACTTAATTAATATTGAGTATATATAATGAGGAAATATTACCTTGGTCTTTTGGTACTTAGTAGTAGACCAGATCTGTGGCAGCTGGTTCTGATATTTTTAGCTTGAGATAAAGGATTGAAGATCGGAGTTTGAGATCTGCAGCATGGCATAAGAACATAGGGATTTCTTGACAAATAACAAGGGATAATTAGTGAGGACGCCATGGCTGGTATAACAAATTAAAGTTAAAGTACTATTACTAAGAATTCTTTTATTGAGTTTTTGAAAGATCTATTCTCTATAGATTTACACAGAGAAAGAAATACTAGCTAAACAGTAGAAGATGAGAAGTCAACAGTGTTGGAAGATGAATATATACATTAATTAGCGCATTAAAGAATTGGGATGTAGGTATAGTAAATGCTCTTATCTTTATATAGAATTTCTTTTTCAATTTTGGACTGGAATCTAAAAAGATAAGTAATAATTGAAGCGCCACTATTATTTTTAAGACTTAAAACGTTTAAATCGAGGGACATAGAGTCAAACTACCTTGTCAATCTGTGCTGCATTCACATTATTCCTATTTTGGTCAAATTAACACTTCAATTTATCATAAATTTATATCATTTTTGCACTAATATATTAGTACTGTGTCATTTGCACTTTATAGTAACAACAACAACAATATAGTAAACACCGTGATAATAGGAGAAGTGGGATTCCATTTCACCAAGAAAAGTTATAGTACAAAATAGCATTATAAATTAGCTGGGCCACGTGTTTATCCTATTTTTATGCTTTCTTTACCTACTGAGATCCTTTTGTAACAACTACTTCCACTGTCTCAATATATGTGATTGTATTGTACTGAGTTGAGTCTAGAAAGGAAAGAAATTTTTTTGAAATTTGTAATTTTTAATAAGTTATAAATATTTATATGATTATAAATTATGTTATTAAAAATATAATAAATATTTTAATTTAAATTATTACTACAAACTATAAAAAAGTATCATCATTTCGAAATTGCCTAAAAAGGAAAACTGTCAGAAAAAATGAGACGAATGGAATTTTGTTATTATATTTTCTGTTTTCAAGAAAAAGATGCAAACTTTTATCAGTAGTAGTATTTTTTTTCTTCGACACGTGAATGTACCAATCAAGATGTTTTAATAATTATGGTAATCCATATCATTTTATTGGTGAAGAAAATACGGTCAAACTCCTCTATAATAATACTTTGCTATAAAAAAAATTAAATTTTCTTTAAAATTAATATTTCATGTTATATTTATAGCAATCAAAAATATCCGAAACAAAGAAGATTGTTATAGAAATATTTGACTCTACCGGTATCTATAAACGTGCGTTGCACGTTAATATGGTACATGATGGTTTAAATATTTTTTTATATATAAAGGAATAATAAAATTTAATTAATGAGAGAAATTTTATATATAATAATACAACAATTATCTAAATACCGAAAATATTATTACATTAGAATAACATGAATCTAAAATAAAAGGATATACATTAAAATTTACAAAAATGATCAATTTCAGTCATGTTAAGTAGATAATTATCTATTGTAGTTTAAAGGTAATGTGATGATATCTTACGAAAACTTCTTTATACACAATATTTTTTTGTATATGTTTCCTTCTAATACTTTGGTTGCTCTGCCATAACCAGAACTCTTGTTGTCGATATTGATATATCTCTTGAAAGTGCAACATATAGTTATTCGGGTAAGAAAATATATTGTTGTAAATATAGTCCAATATTTAGGATGTTTGTCCTTGTGCTTTATTTATTATAATGACAAAACATAAACAAATTAAAAATTATTTTCATACAAATTTAAAAGGATATTCTTTAGTTTCAAAAGACGAAAGTTGAATTCAGGGATAAATACATACTTAGAAGCACATATTGACCAGTATCATAAGTTCTGGAAGATCAATTTTAACTTAATCTATTATATACATGGTCACGCTAACATACATAAGAAATTATGAACATGACAACAAACATGTATGATAGAAGGTCATTTGGTATTAAAATGTTTAAATATTCTTCTTGGTAGTAATTGTTGGTATCATCTTCTGTTGAGTCAAAACTGAAAAATATTATATTTTTACCATAAAACTTGGCAATCAACCTTTTACTTAGTTAATCAACGTATTCATTTCTACTATCTAATATACCTCTTTAATTTATATCATGTAATTTGCATAAATTGCATTTTAATCTAATAATGAAAATTGTGATGATTCGATAGAACATTTATAGTTTTAACCCTTAATTCTATGTTTTGAAGCATTGAATAGCTCCGTTTAACCTGTAACGATCCGGCCGGTCGTTTCATGAGTTACCACTCCGTTTTCCCTATTTCTACTTCTTTATGTGTCGTTAAGTTGTATTATGTGGTATCAGGTTGGTTGGTTCAGTTTCAGAGTGATTTTGGAGAGGTTTGACACACTTAGTCTCTTTTGAGTGAGCTTAGGTTAGAAAAGTCAATTGGACATTTACTTACGTGAAAAAGGGCTCGAATGTGAATTATAACGGTTCGGACAGCTTCGTGAGGTGATTTGATACTCAGGAGCGTGATCGTAATATATTTTGGAGGTCCGTGGTAGATTTAGGCTTGAATTAGCGAAATTGGAATTTTGGCGCTTTCTGGTTGGTAGTTGAAAATTTGATATCGGGGTCGGAATGGAATTCTAGAAATTGGAGTAGGTCCGTTGTATCATTTGTGATGTGTGTGCAACATTTCAGGTCATTCGGAGGTGGTTTGATAGGTTTTTTGATTGTTTGCAGAATTCAGAAGTTTTGGGAATCTTATGCTTGAATCCGAGGATGTTTTGATGATTCGATGTGTTTGGAGTATTCTGAAGGTTTGTATAAGTTTGAATAGTGTAATGTGACTTGTTCGTACTTTTGGTTGAGGTCCCGGAGGCCTCGGGATGATTTCGGATGGTTAACGGGAAGTTTGGAAATTTGTTGGAGCAACTTCAACTGCTGAGTTTTCTGTCATAATCGCACCTGCGGATTGGGGACCGCATGTGCGGGAATAGGATGACACGAAAGAATAAGTAGATGCTGGATCAAATATAAATGAGGCTTCTCTATGGAAAATGGGAACAATACAGGGCTGCCTGGTTCTTTTGGTAGGCATCCCATTATGCGAGGCTCGCTTCAGTCCCTACCGCCATTTGTTGGATGGAGAATTAGGTAATATTAAGAGGTTCTGTCCCCGTCTTACGGGAGGTTCATCCCAGTAGAGGAGTCAGCCTTCAGCTTTAGCACCAGTTACTTCCCCACCCGCTTAGTCATCTCGGGGTGGAAGTCAGTCAGCTAGGGGTTTTCCTAGAGGAAGAGGTCGATCAGGTGGTGGTCTGGCCCGTTTCTATGCCCTCCTAACTAGACTAGATGCGATTGCTTTAGATGATGTGATTACAAGTATTATTTCAGTCCACCATAGAGATCCCTCTGTATTATTTGATCATGCTTCCACTTTTTCATATGTGTCATCATATTTTCCCCATTATTTGGATACGCCTCAGAGTCTTTTGTCTCATATATTCATGTATCCACTGGTAGGTGATACTATTGTTGTGGACTGTGTATATCGGTTGTGTGTAGTGACTATTAGGTGTTTGGATACCCAAGTGGATCTCTTATTGCTTAGTATGGTTGACTTTGATATAATCTTTAGCATGGATTAGTTATCTCCGTCTCGTGCTATTCTGGACTATCATGCTAAGACAGTGACGTTTGCTATGCCGGGTGTGCCACAGATTAAGTGGCGTGGTTAAACTTATTTTTTTCCTAGCAGGGTGATTTTGTTTTTGAAGGCCCAACGTATAGTTCAGAAATGTTGTCTTTCATACGTAGCCTTTGTGAGGGATGTCAGTACAAAGACTCCCAGTATTGAAACTATTCCCGTAGTGAGGGATTTTCTTGATGTGTTTCATCCAGACCTGCCAGGCATGCCCCCGATAGGGATATTGGTTTTGGTATTGATATGGTGCCGGGAACTCAGCCCATTTCTATTCCACCATATTGTATGGAACCAGCACAGTTGAAGGAGTTGAAGGAGCAGCTTTAGGAACTCCTTGATAAGGGGTTCTTTGGCCTAGTATGTCGCCTTGGGGTACCCTATTTTATTTGTGAAGAAGAAGGATGGCACGATGAGGATTTGCATTAATTACAGGCAGTTGAACAAAGTAACAATCAAGAACAAGTATCCTTTGCCTCGTATCGATGATTTATTTGACCAGCTTCAGGGAGAGAGTGTGTTCTCCAAGATTGATCCTCGTTCAGGGTATCACCAGCTGAAGATCAGGGACTCGGATATTCTTAAGACAAATTTTAGGACCTGATATGGCCATTATGAGTTCCTGTTAATGTCTTTTGGGTTGACCAATGCCCCAGCAACATTCATGCATTTGATGAACAGCGTGTTTCGACCTTATCTTGACTTGTTTGTCATAGTTTTTATTGATGATATTCTGGTGTATTTGCGTAGTCAGGAGGAGCACGCGGAGCATGTGAGAGTTGTGTTGCAGAGATTGAGGGAGGAGAAACTTTATGCAAAGTTCTCCATGTGTGAGTTTTGGCTTAGTTTAGTGGCTTTCATGGGGCATATGGTGTCTAGTGAGGGCATTCAGGTTGATCCAAAGAAGATAGAGGCGGTTCAGAGTTGGCCCAGATCGTCCTCAGCGATAGAGATTCGCAACTTTCTTGGTTTGGCGGGTTATTACTGCCGGTTCGTTTAGGGAGTTTCATCTATAACATCACCCTTGACGAAGTTGACCTATTTTGCCATTAGCTTCAGGTTCTTATACAGTGTATTATGATGCTTCAAGAGTTGGTATATTGGATGTGTTTTGATGCAGGAGGGTAGAGTGATTGTGTATGCTTCTCATCAGTTGAAGCCCTATGAGAAAAACTACCATGTTTATGTTTTGGAGTTGGCTGCCATTGTTCACGCATTGAAATTTGGAGGCATTATCTCTACGGTGTGTCTAGTGAGGTGTTTACTGATCATCATAGCCTCCAGCACTTGTTCACTAATAACTATGATTTTAACACATTTTATGACCATACTTGTCTATTCTTTGTGTATGAATTGCCACCAAATAGTCCCAAAATGCTTACAAGTTGCGCTTGATTGCAGGTTCGAGCAACAAGATGACGTTTGTCAAAGATCGACTCAAAACGGAGTGAAACCTGCCAAGTGTCAAAGACCAAGTGAAGTGGGGATCAAGAGAACCTAGCGCGGACCGCACTGATTTGCCATGTGGCCGCGCTAGGAGATTCAGAGAGTGAATATTTCATGGGCATCCTGCGCGGTCCGTGCTCATCTTTACGTGGTCCGTGCTTGTGAAGATTTAGAGACCTAAAATTCAAGGCCAAGCCCCACCCGGCCGCGCTACAAATCAGTGCGGTCCGCGTGTGTGAGATTCAGAGAGATGATGATATTGCCGAAGTCCTTCCACGCGGCCGTGTTCCATTTATGCGCGGTCCGCTTCCATCAGCCAGCACATCCGTGCTACATTCTTGAGCGGTCCGTGCCCCCGACTTCAGAGAAGAGAAATTTGTAAGACCAAGAGACTACACGGCCGCGCTACATTTATGCGCGGTCCGCGCTGACCCCGCAGGGGTATTTTTGTCCAATTTTTCCAGCCCGGTATAAATATGACATTTTACCATATTTAGGTTAAGTTTTGTACATCTGATAGCTGCTGCGCTCGTGAGACATATGTTTTAGCCTATTTTGGACATTTTGAGCTTATTTCATCATAGATTATTGTAGTTTAACATTAGCAATTAATTAATATGGTTGTTTCATCTTCTATTTCTTCAGTTTCTTCTTTAATTATGTCTAGCTGAACCCATTAGCTAGGGTGGTGGCTCAACCCTAGTGTGGGTAATTGATGGGTGTTGCTTCTTAATTATAGATTGATATTGGGTGTTTGTTATTTGGGTTATTTTTATGGTTTAATTAAGGATTGGTGGTTTCAAACATTGATTCTAGCTTAGTGGGTTTTGACTCTTCTTGAGAAAGAGAGTCTATGACCCCAAAATTGACCCAACAAGGATTTGGGATGGACCCAAGAGAAACGGTAGTCCTAATTAACGGGTTAAATCTCGAGAGAGTAATCACCCTACTTGAACCCTAGTTGCTTGGTCTAATTGGCCTACCCAATTGGTTTCTCGAGAGTCAATTGGGCAAAATTGCTCTCTCTACCGAGAGGTGTGAGTGGTACAATTGTGCAACGGTTGTAACATTGATCCCAAATATGTCAATCTATTGTTAGTAGTCTCTACCCGTTAGTTAGCCACCTAGGTGATGCCACGACCCTAGTGCCTTTCTCTATCTTAATTAAAACTTAGCAAATATTTCTTTAGCATAATTTAGTCTTACCGTGAGCTGATAATAGTAGTTGATAATAGAAAATCCAAAAATGTTAGAAGTATAATTAGAAGTACAAACGCATTCTTAGTCTATACAAATACGCAACTCCATTCCAAGATCCCTGTGGAAAATCGACCCCGATACCACTATTCGGGTAAAAGTCTTAGCGCCCGCTCTTCCTACCATTGTGTAGGGTTGAGTTTGCCGCGATCACTTTTTGGCGCCGTTGCCGGGGAGCTTATGATGTTGACTATTTGCGTAGCTAGTTTGGTGTTTTTCTTCTCTTTCCTTCTTTTTACTAACTTTATTTGTGTCGATCCATCAGGTACACATGGCTCTAAACGGAAATGACCCTCTTGGAAATGCCTTGGTAGGGGAGGAGGTTGAAGATGTTGAGCAAGATGAACTTTCGGTACCTCAAGTACCACGGAGAGGTAGAAATGCCAATGCAAATCCGAATGACCATATCCCAGACCCTCCTCCACCACTGCCAAGAGTGGCTCCAAGAGTCCTTCCAAACCAGGGTTATGCAAGTGCCATAGTTCCTCCTCGAATTCAGGCGGGGAATTTTCAAATCACCAATATTATGTTGACTTTGCTCGAATAGAGAGGGTATTTTACGGGCTCCTCCGACCAAAATGCATACAAGCACTTGAAGGGGTTCGTAGATACTTGCTGGGGGAGTAAACAAACCAATGTGTCAGAGGATGCTTTGAGATTGAGGCTTTTCCCGTTCTCTCTTCGTGGTAAAGCATTGGATTGGTTAGAAAGGCTTCCAAATCATTCCATTACAACGTGGGATGAATTGGCGGACAAGTTCATTGCCAAGTTCTTT
>MU786513.1:24904-41818 GCA_026770625.1 Nicotiana glauca
AGAACTATGGTTAAAGAGTGTCCAAATAATGATATGAATGATGTGATGATCCAACAAACATTTATAGAGGCATCAACATAACCAACCAATGTATTATGAACTTTGCTTCTTATGTGGTTGTACCTCATGATTTTTTAAGTGCTATTGTGTATGTGTCCACATTTGTGGTAGATTCTATTATTGTAGATCGTGTCTATCTCTCATGTGTGGTTACTATTGGGATTCTTGAGACTAGTGTAGATCTTCTACTTCTTGATATGGTAGACTTTGATATTATCTTGGGTATGGATTAGATGTCACCTTATCATGTATATTGGATTGTCATACCAAGATATTGACCTTAGCCATGCCGGGGTTGCGTTGACTAGAGTGGAGAGGGACTCCTGGTCACTCGACCATTATAGTTATTCCTATGTGAAGGCTCGACGTATGGTCCAAAAGGGATGTTTAGCTTATTTGTCCTATGCCCGTAATTCTAGTGCGGATGTTCCTTCAATGGATTCAATGCTATTTGTTCGTGAGTTTCTAGAGGTGTTTCCTACAAATTTGTTAGGGATGCCACACGATAGAGATATTGACTTCAGTATTTATTTAGCTCTGGGCACTCAACCTATTTATAATCTGCCATACCGTATGGACCTGCCGGAATTGAAGGAGTTAAAGGAGAAGTTTCATGATTTGCTTGATAAGGGCTTTATTAGACCTAGTATCTTACCCTGGGGTGCACCCATGTTGTTCGTGAAGAAGAAGGATGGGTCGATGAGAATGTTTATAGACTATCAGTAGTTGAACAAAGTTACTATCAAGAAGAAGTATATGTTTTCGAGGATTCATAACTTATTTGATCAGCTTCAAGGTGCCAAAGTGTTTTCGAAGATTGACTTTAGGTCTGGCTAACATCAATTGAGGATTAGGGCATCCGATGTCCCTAAGATGGCTTTTCAGACTCGACATGGGAATAATTTGTTCCTAGTGATATTATTTTGGGTTGGCAAATGCCCCAACAACACTCATGGATTTGATAAACCGGGTGTTCAAACCCTACTTGAATTCTTTTGAGATTGTATTCATTGATGATATCTTTATCTACTCCCACAGTCAAGAAGAGAATGATCAACATCTTTGGATTGAACTTCAGACACTTAGAAATAGCTAGTTATACACCAAGTTTTCAAAGTGTGAGTTTTGGTTAGATTTAGTCGCCTTTTTGGGACATGTTTTATTGGTAGAGGGAATAAAGGTAGATCCTAAGAAGGTTGAGGCAGTTCAGAACTGGCCTAGACCTACTTCATCTATATAGATATGAAGTTTCCTAGGTTTGGCGGGTTATTATCGCCGGTTCCTGGAGGGGTTTTCATCAGTAGCAGCCTCATTGGCCAGATTGACCTAGAAAGGTGCCTCATTTAGATGGTCGAACGAGTGTGAGTTGATCTTCCAAAATCTTAAGACTACTTTGACTACGATGTCAGTGTTGGTGTTGCCCACCGGTTCAGGATCTTACACGGTGTATTGTGATGCAACTTGTATTGGGCTCAATGCAATATTGATGCAAAATGGTAGGGTGATTGCGTACGCGTCGCGGTAGATGAAGGTTGATGAGAAGAATTACCTTGCTCATGACTTAGAGTTGCAGCCATTGTTCATGTGCTGAAGATTTGGAGGCACTATCTTTACGACGTGTCGTGTGAGGTATTAACGAATCATTGGAGTCTGCAGTATTTTTTCAAACAAAAGGATCTCAATTTGAGGTAGAGGAGATGGTTGGAGCTGTTGAATGACTATGATATTACCATTTTGTATCATCCCGGTAAGACCAATGTAGTGGTCGATGCCTTGAGTAGGAATGCAATGAGTATGGGTAGCCTTACTACATCCCAGTTGGTGATAGACCGCATGCAGCAGAAGTCCAAGCTTTGGCCATTCAGTTTGTGAGGTTAGAGTTTCAGAGCCCAATCGTGTCTTAGCTGCACAATCGCTCGGTCTTCCTTGTATGAGCGCATCAGAGTGCGTTAGTATGATGATCCCAATTTTTTGTCCTTAGGGCCACGTTATGGCACGGTGGTGCCAAGAAGGTTGCTGTTGGAGATGATGGGGTTTTGAGGATGTAGGGTTGTATTTGTATGCCCAATGTGGATGGGCTTCGTGAGATGATCCTTGAGGAGGCCCACAGTTCCTGATATTCTATTCACTAGGGTGCCGCCAAGATGTATCAAGACTTGTGCCATCATTATTGGTGGAGAAGGATGAAGATGAATATAGTTGCATGTGTATCTTAGTGTCTAAATTGTCAGCAAGTTATGTACGAGCATCAGAGACCTGGTGGATTGTTTCAGAAGTTAGATATTCCTGAGTGGAAGTGAGTGTGTATCACCATGGATTTTGTAATAGGACTCCCACAGACTCAAAGGAAGTTCTACGCGATGTGGGTCATTGTAGATAGGTTGACCAAGTCGGCACATTTCATTCCAGCGGCAGTTACCTATTATAGCGGTTAGCTGAGAAGTACATATGCGAGATCGTCCATCTTCATGGTGTGCCTATGTCTATCATTTTTTATTAAGGTATGCAGTTCAACTTACACTTCTGGAGGGTCGTACAACGTGAGTTGGGCACACAGTTTGAGTTGAGCACAACATTTCATCCCCAGAAGGATCGACAGTCTGAGTGTACTTTTTAGATATTGGAGGATATGCTTCGCAGTTGTGTGATAGATTTTGGGGGTTCTTGGGATCAGTTCTTGTCGCTTGTAGAGTTTTCCTACAACAACAGCTACAAGTCGATCATTCAGATGGCTCCCTATGAGGCTTATACGGAAGTGGTGCCATTCCCCAGTTGGATGGTCCGAGCCGGGAGAGTCTCGGTTGTGGGGTACAGATTTTGTACAGGATGCCTTGGATAAGGTCAAAATTATTTAGGATCGATTTCGCACTGCCCAGTCTAGGTAGAAAAGGTATACCGACCTTAGAGTTCGTGATGTTGTATACATGGTCGGAGAGAGGGTGCTACTCCGCGTTTCACCCATGAAGGGTGTGATGAGGTTCGAAAAGAAGACCAAATTGAGCCCTAGGTATATCGGACCCTTTGATATTCTTGAGAGAGTGGGTGAGGTGGGATACAAGCTCACATTTCCACCCAGCTTATCAACAGTCCTATCACAACCCAAACTGATGGGCCGCGATGGGCACCTGGTACCTTACTCAACCGAGTACCAGTCTAACATATCTTTTGTATTATACTATCATAGGTAAATGAGCCAGAGAGGCTGTCGTGAGATAAGTACAATAAAACATGGATAAATACTCATCATTGGACAATCCAACATGTAATCCAAACTTATACATATGACGTACAGGCCTATAAAGCCGGCATGATCCTTTATATACTCAAAATATAGGCCGACAAGGTCATACATGTATCCGTATACATGATATATGTCTACAAGCCATTAAGAAAATGTAATATCATAAAGGTCGGGATAGGGCCCCGCCATACCAACCAATACATATACTAATCCTACTGACCAAATAGGCAACTCCGGAGCAAATGGAGAGCACCAATACCTTTCGCTGAGCTGGTATCTTACTTGGAGGGATCATAACCTATCTATCGGGATCCGCATGCATGAAATACAGTGACCCCTGGGAAAAGGGACATTAGTACAAATAATGTACCGAGTATGTAAGGAATGGAAATTAGTAAATAATAAACATGAGAAAAACATGGAGTAAAAGACTCGACATGTACGTTCGCATAGCTCTATAAATCATTTCATTTTTATAATGTCATGCATATTCATATACATGTTATACCATGCATGGGTATATGTGTTCATAACATTATCAAGCCTTTGAGGGCATCCCATCATATCATCTCGGTCACTGTTTACCGTGAAAATGGTAACAATAATTAGATTTGTAAATGGGATTCTAAAAATACGTGATCTATTCTTGAGCTAGTTTGTAAGGGTGGTTAGTGCTAAAATGTAAAGTAAAGTGATAAAGATTGAGTTAACCAAAGCAGTAATCAAACCGGCAAGGGGATGTTTCCCGAGTATAAAGCTAGCCAGTAGATACCTCGAAGCCGAGCCTCGAGCCTATTTCGGGCTTATTGAGGGTATTCGGGAAGGGGATAACAAGTAAAAATATAGTTGAGTAAGGCTATATACCATCAGCGTTGAGCGAAATAATGAAGAACAAATGAAGAACAAATGAAGAAATAATAAAATGCTAAGGCGATCTCGAAATATGCTTATTCGACAAACTAAGAGTATAGTTAACAATCGAAATGACTTGAAACCAGAGAGAGATTAGAGAAATGAGGAGGGAGAATATTATTTCTCTTTTGTAAGACAATTGGAGATATCATACAAGGTGTTGGTGACCCATCTTTTATAGAAAAGGGGCGTCCAAACTTAGTACGGAATACATAGTACAACAAAAGAATAAGATTTGATAGGCTATTTTTATTATATCATATGAGGACTAGCGTCGAGCTGATTGGAAAGGTCTCATGGAACCCGGATGCATCTCTCGGGGGGTATCTTCGTCCATCAGGGCCTTAGTTGATGCCCGATCTGGGCAAGGTGTTGGTTGATCTCGAGTGAAGCGACCAAACCGAGATCCCGTGCCTTCGGAATTTACTCTTTGAAGCATTATGTCAGGGGAAAATCGGTCTCCTAATTTCCCCACGCACAAATAGTCTCCATGTTTCTTAGAGGGAAGTGATAAGAAATGTTTTTGACACTCTTCCTCGTGGGCTTCCGATATGACATTATGCTGATGACGTAGCCTCCCTTCATAAAAGTAAAGGTGTTTCTCCTTCCTGCTTCTTCAGGATCATTGGAAGTATCATGACTCCTCGCTCCTCGGTGCCGAATTGTTGTTATCGTTCCATGCCACCGTTTCCTTGCTATCGTTTCGGCTTTTGTGAATGCATTAATTATGCCTGTTATGTTTTTTTAGGGCGGTAATGGTGCCGTCGATTACTTTGCTTTCCCCTATATATATGGGACTTTTTTGTGATCAGTTCTTCAATAAAACACCCTTCAATATCTGCTCTTCTTGCCTTTCCTGCCATTTTTTAGTCGTTGTTGTCCTGCAATGTATGAGGCCTATGGCCTTAAGATCCTATGTTAGACATGCCATGGGTCAGTCTCGATCTTTCCTTGGTGGGACGAGCTTGTCTCGCTATGATGCTGCTGCTGTTGTTGTTGTTGTTATCACCGTTAGCTTGGTATGGTGACGTGGGAGGTCGATTTCCTTTGACCTAAAGAAAGATTTGGATTATCCACCGCTGCTCAAGAGGGGGCTTGGATTATACACCGCTGCTCACCCTCCTTCTTTGGCCTGGCGTGTTGTACCCCCTTTTGATTTCGGGGGACGTGGTGATGGTCTCAACTCGGCTGTTGCCTCCCAGGCTGAGGCGACATCTCAAGAAGTGGCTTCGGGGTAAGCATACTAGCAGAGTCCGTGCTAGGCAAATTTTTCTCCCAGCCACTTCTCGCCTTCTTTCGGTATTCCCCTTGTGATTTTGCTCTTCTCCCGGCTTCCTTTTGAAGATGCTATTACAGGAAGATTGGGATGAGATCCCTGTGGGGTTTGGACTTGGAAGATATTGTCTTTGAGGTCATACGCTTGGAAAGATGATATCGGAAGTGCTATACGTACATAGGATGCACCATTGGACTTCCATACTACTTGTATCTCTCTGCCCCCTCCCCTTTTTCTTTTTGTAAAGATCTCCTACGGGCTTTTGTAATCATGTAACAGGTAATTGTATATAAGGATTTCTATGTATATAAATATGCTTTTTCTTGGCTTCTTCTTTCAATCATTGCCTTTCTTTGATATGTTTTTGTGCCTTCAAAAGTCTTCATTCGTTGTCAACTGCTGGTGTCTGATTTGGATATAAGTGTTTCCCCAGATCCCATATTGATCGGTGTGACTTTTATGTGCCCGATAATCAAGCTTCTGACCGAGCTTAAGATGACCTGATAGGTTCAAGCTATCGATTCCCTCGGATTACGTGGGGATAATTGATGGTATCTCGGGCCCCTTATGAAAGGCATTGAGAGAAGATTATATCCTTAGGTACGTGAGGGTCCCTTTCGGACCATAGATATCCCTATGGAGTGTATGTGTTTGACTTTATTTTGAGGGGTTGCCCATGCTCGAGCGCCATTTTGATTTTGCTTAGAGCTTTTGATCGATGAGAGACGTCCTTGCGAAGGACCCTTAGTATTCCGCATGGGATAAGCAACTTTGGATCGCCGGGTCCTTACCTCGAAGGTACGGGTGGTGCCTTTGGGACTATGTGGAGGTCTTTTAGGAGGAGGCTTGCTGATTTCCTTTGGCGGGGGCCTTTGTGTGTCGGTCTCGTGATGGAAAAGGAGTTTCTTAGTCTTTCAGGGCTCTACCATGATGGGGCTGTGGGGTCGACTTATAGCTCTGATGTTGGAAATGGTATTGAGGTCTGACTCCCCTGGGTTGATTTTTGAATTTTTTGTTGCTTTAAATGCGATGCATGGCTTCCTACGCCTGCTTTCGGGGGAAGTCGGAGTCTGCCGCCAACGGTTATTTGCTTGGGAAGGGTGCATGTCGGACTTCGGGTGAATCATCCCTTCTGGTATTGGCCACTGACATTGCTCCTTCGAAACCCTTTGGCACTTGTTTGGAGGGATAAGGAGATGTCCCCCAGGGGATGCATCTCTTGTTCTCCTTCTTGTACCTGAATCTTCCTTTTGTAGGCTCGTGATGGCCTTAGACTCGGGCTGGTACGTTTAGGACTCGGGCCTCGGATAGTTTCGGGCTTGATCTGTAAGAAATTCTGTCTAGTGGAGTAGGTGTCCTGCAGTGCATGCCTTGTCTCTTTCTGCCCTTAGGGCTAGTTTTCCCTTTCTCTTTGCTATACTAGTTGTAGTAAAAAGCGGAGGTTTTGAAGTACCTTAGGGGCAATTTCATCTGTGCCGAATTTACTTGTGGGGAGCTAGAGGCTCGAGTGCTAGCTTGGGCTTTGGAGAAGATGGATGCTTTTTCCAGGGTTTTTGCCTCCGGGGTCGAGTCCTTGCGACTTTTGATAGTGCCAAAGTTAGGCCAGGCATGGTTTGGAAGATTTCGAATTCGATCCTCTGTAGCTTGGAGCTGAGATAATCAGCGTTTGGTCAGAAGTGATGTTTGGCCAAACCATGGCAGGTCGGGGAACGGGGACTTGTCTGTAAAATGTTGTTGACGTTTAAGCTGAGTTGAAGCGACTCCTCGATTAAAAGAAGGGGGGGTCAAAAAGTCAGTTTTTGTGGCCTTCGAAGAGGAATATTCCGATTAGGATGGTGTAGGGGGCTCCTTTTCCTGGAATAATTGGCTCGGGCCAAGAGGACAATCGCAGAGCTTGGTTGGTATTTGCTGAGGCCGTAGAGGGTGAATTTTTTACAAGCTGCACTCCTTCTGGTGCGGGGCACAAACCATTTTGTTTTTGATACGGTCGTAGAGTTCCTGCAGATAGAGAGGGCTCTTTTTGTGCATGATATATATATATATATATATATATATATATATATATATATATATATATATATATATAATAAAGGGTTTGGAGTGTTGTTTCTTTGATACCTTTATTGTTTTTGACCGGGCGGGCCGGTTTTTGCGCATGGTCGGGCTGGTTTTGGCGCATGGTCGGGCCTTTGTAGGCCCGAATTTGATCAGATATGTCAGGGATTTGAGTTGAGTCCCTTCAGTCGGGCTTTGGTTCGATCCTTCTTGAGCCTTTCGTGCTTATGTGGGCAGGCAATAGTTAACTCTATTTTTTACCTTCTGTCGTCCCGACTATTCTTGGGCCCAGTCTCCGAGTTATGCCGTGGCTCGAGCTTTATTAGTCTCCAAGATTTTCTCGTTTGTACTGGCGGGGGACGGTGATTCTTTGTGCCCCGGGCTAAAATGATTTTGCAGGCATGTGGCTTGGAGATTTGACCGACCGATGATGGTATTATTTGTGCTTTTTAGCAGTATTTGAGGCTTAACTTCTTTTCGGTCGAGTTTGCGAGTCGCACTACGACTCAGGCTGAATTTGGCCCTTAGTCTTTCGCGATATTCCGGCCGGCATATTGGTATCCACGTCGTGCCCTTAGGTTTTTTGTGATTTTTGGTTCCAGTCTCCGAGTTGCGCTGCGACTCGAGCTATAGTTCACCCTTAAATCTTTATTGAGCTTCTGACTGGCAATATCGGCATTTATGCAGTAACCTTAGGCATATTGTGGTTGATTTATTCCCAAGTTTAGTCTCCGAGTCGTGATCCGACTCGAGCTTAACTTACCCTTGAACCCGTTCGAGTTGGCGACAATGGTTTTTATTTTTTGCCCTTGGGCGCTTGGCGACTTTCCGGGTCCAGTCTCCGAGTCGCGTTACGACTCGAGCAGTAATTGACCCTTTAGTCTTTTCGGAGGCTCCGATTGGCGATAGTGGCATCGATGTCATGCTCTTGGGAGTATTATGATTTTTGGGTCAAGTTTTCGGGTCGTGTTGCGACTCGAGCTGTAATTGACCCTCAAATCTCATTTGAGCTCTCAACCAGCGATGGTGGCCTTTCTGTTGCTTTGTCATTGATACCTTTTAGTATGAGACCCGGAGGCTTTGCTTAGTTAACTATTTTGGATTTGGTCTCCGAATCAGGTCAGGACTCGAGCTTGCTTTAATCCTCAAGTTGTCAATTTTCAAGCTGGCGATAATGGCTCTTATGCTGTATGGTCGCAGAGACATTTTGATATGAGGCTCGGAGGGTTGCTTAGTCTACGACAATGGCACTTACGCTGTTTGGTCGTAGAGACCTTGTGATATGAGGCCCGGAGGCTTGCTTAGCCGGTGATAATGGCACTTATGCTGTTTGGTCGTAGAGACCTTGTGATATGAGGCCCCGAGGCTTTTTGAAAGCTTTGTTTCCTCTATTTAAGGTATTATTGAATATTTTTCCTGACCTACATCGGTTCTGAAAGAACCTCAATTTCAAGTCGTAATCAGTGATGTTTTGATCACCTCATAAGGTTCATAGCTAGTAGGTCGAGTAAATCGACGCTCTTGCGGTTTTGGAGCTGACGTGGCCGGGACTCATTTTTTGCCTGTTGAAGAAAACCTATTTTTAATTAGTTCTTTCCGAAGTATATTTGGAGGATTTTGTAGCGACCGTCAGGCGTCCCCGAGTTGCATTTTTTGGGCTGTAGCAACTGTTTTGATTGGAGTCATGTGCGTTTGGTAGGGGCCATTTTTGATCCCGAGAAGCAGTTTTAGGCGTCTACACCAAGGGTATGCCCTTTAGGGTTTCTTACAAATGCGATGTATAGCCTAAACTACGGGATTTTTCATGCCTGTTGAGGTTTTAATGTTTGCCATGCCTGTTGAGGTCTTACAGTGTATGGAGAATAAATCTGGTTGTGCCGAGGCTGCCCTCTAGGGTCTTACAATTTTAAATTTTCCAGTATATGGTGATTGGCGATGATTTTCTGAGTTATCGAGTTCTGCTCGAGCTTGAAGATAGCTTTTTGCGAACCCGGGGATGCATTTGCGAGGGCTTTATGAGCCGAAAATTTCGACCCAGAGGTAGGATGGATGCTGAATCATTTTAAGTCTCTGAGTGTTTCGGGACACATTCGATGGAGAGGCCTCTATCGGGAGTATGCTGCAGTTTGTTTCTTTTTGGAAAGTAAGGCGTTAGATATATACTTTGATCCATTGATGCGATATACATGCTATCGGGTTGAATCGACCAGTTTTTAGGCCAAGTCGGGTTGTTTTGCTGATTTTCACGTTGCTTTATTCTTGATTAGGAGCCTTTCTCTTTTCTCATAAAAAGAAGGGGGGTATTTTTGATTGCCCGATATAATAATACATGCTCTCGCTTTAGTGAGGTTTGGCTTTATTGACCATTTTGGCCTGGTACATCATTTCCCCGTAGAGACCTTTGTTCGGTGCTCCCATGAGTCCGGTGGATTTCAGGGGGAATGCTCCCAGCTACTTTGAAAGCTGGCCGCAAGGATGGCTTTGAGAGATTTTGTGGAGTTTCTCTCCCGGCAGCTTCACGGGCGTTGCCTCATTAAAAGTCTTGTCGGCAAAAACCCTTCTTCTTTTTGTGATAAAAAACTCGATCCAAGGACAAGAGTGAAACAGGAGCACCTTTTTTGGGAGGTCTCGAGGTCCTCTAACTGTGCCAGTGTCCCGATATCTTTGGTTGAGTGCCTGCACGAGGGTTAATTTCTATCTTGAAAATAAAATAAAAGAACTGGTGGTATACGTAGATGGTGCTCTGGAGCTAATTTGTTACGATCACCCGTGGCTGGGTGTGCGATGCTGATTCCTATTTTTGTGTTTTGTCAAACCTGACCAGTGTTGAGACCTAATTTGTCCGCGGGTTTATTCAGAGGCGAGTTACGGGGGCCGACAGTGTGTCGTGTATTGCAAATATTTCCCTTGTTACGTGTTGCTCCCCGTATATAGTTTTAAATATGTCCTTTCTTGGAAATTTTATCATCTGGTGGAGGGTAGACGGTACTGTTCTCATGCAATGTATCCATGGTCGTTCGAACAAGGCGTCATACCTCATGTCTCCCTTGATGACACGGAACTTTGATTTTTTTGGTTGTGCCAGCCATGGTGATGGGGATGATGGTCTCTCCTTTTGTTATTTCGTTCGCCATGTTGAACCCGTTAAGGACACGAGTGGCAGGCATGATTCATTTGGTTAAACTGAGCTATTCTACCACTCTCGACCTGATAATATTGGTTGAGCTACCTGGATCCACAAGTACACATTTTATCTGAAAAGAATTTACAAGAAAGAAAATTACCAGGGCGTCGTTGTGGGGTTCAGATAGGGCCTCTATGTCTTCTTCACAGAAGGTAAAGGCGTCCTCGGGGATGTATCCCCGAGTCCATTTTCCTTATCATGGGTTCCTGCGGGGTATCGGTGCCCCCATGATCATATGGATGACGTGTTGTGGTTTGTTTACTTCATTCTTCTTGGCTTCCTCCTTGTCTCGAAACTAATTTTTGGCCCGATCGTTGAGGAATTCCCGGAGGTGCCCTTTGCTGAGTAGACGGGCTACTTCTTTTTGTAGTTGATGGCAATCCTCGGCTCGGTGGCCGTGTGTCTCGTGGAATTCACACGTCAAGTTGCAATTTCTCTGCGAAGGCTCCAAATGCACTGGTCTGGGCCATTTTGCATCCCGAATTTTGTTGATAGCGAACACAATGTCTGATACGTCGACACTGAAGTTGTATTCTGACAAGTGGGGTGCATTTGCTGGTGCCATGTTTCGGTCAAATCTTGTCCTGTTGATGATCCACCGAGGATCCTGTCCTCGATCCGTTCTCCGATCGTTGCGGGGCAGGTTGCGCCTCGGGGTGTTCCTCCTGTCTTCGAGGTACGGTTGATACCTTTCTTTGCTTGGTTTAGTTGCTTTCGCCAGGAGTCTATTTGGGTATACTGAGCCCAACGGGCCCCCCAGCTGGTCATCCTCTGCCCTGATCTTCGACTGGTATCGATTGTGGGCGTGTGACCAGGTCACAGCCGGGTACTCGATCAGATTCTATTTCAGCTATTTTGAAGCCATGGAGCTCTGTTCGTTCAGGCCTTGGGTGAAGTCCTGCAGCACCCAATCGTCGGAAAATAGTGGTAGCTCCATCCGCTCCATCTAGAATCGGGACACGAATTCCCGCAGCATCTCGTTCTCTCTCTTCTTGATTTTGAAAATGTCAGACTTCCTTGTCGTTACTTTACTGGCTCTGACGTGTGCTTTTATGAAAGAGTCCGCTAACATGGAGAATGAATCTATGGAGTTGGGAGCCAGGTTATGGTACCACATCATGGCCCCTTTTGAAAGTGTTTCTCTGAATTTTTTCAGCAGTTTGGATTCAATCTCGTCGCTCTTTATGTCGTTACCTTTTACTGCACAGGTATATGGAGTGACGTGCTCATTGTGGTCGGAGTTGCTGTTGCACTTCGGTAGTTTTGACATTCTGAACTTCTTCCGGATAGGTGGGTTGCTTCTTCGGGGAATGACCTTTGAATGAATTTCTTCGGGTCTAAACCCTTAAGGACCGGAGGAGCGCCTGCGATCTGATCGACCCTAGAGTTATGGGTCTCACCCTTTTATCGTTGTCTGCGATCATTTTTTATCTTGATTCGATCCTTTTGGTGAGGTCCTCGAGCATTTTTACGATGGCGGGATCGGCAACTAACCCATTGTTGCTTGATCTTTCGAGTATTCATTTGGCGAGGGGAGCTGTATCTGGTGCCACTGCGCTGGGGGTTCTTGGATGGCTTTGTATTTGAGCGATGGCTAGTTGCTGTGCCTGCAACATTTCAAAAATAACATGAAGACTAACTTCCTGTTCTTCCCGAGCCGGGGTCTTTTGCGCTTCCTGTTGGTCGCTGTGTCGTACGCACCTATCACCGTGAGAAGTTTTGTCTACTTGCTGAGCGTCCTGCGAATCTACGTTCACCAAGATTGGTCCGGGAATGTCATTGGGATTCTGCGGAGGTGCTCCAGCGGCCGGGACAGCCATGCCATTTTCCCATGGTCTTCGAGGTTGCTACTCTCAACTCATTTTATCGAGCTGGACATTTTGACTTGCAATCAAAAGATCTCAGGCAAGAAAAAGTGTGAAAGCTATCGTGCGTTTAAGTGACGAAACTAGCAAGAAATTAATCACTATTATTTTTAGCCCCACGGTGGGCGCCAAACTGTTTACCGTGAAAATGGTAACAACAATTAAATTTGTAAATAGGATTCTAAAAATACGTGATCTATTTCCGAGCTAGTTTGTAAGGGTGGTTAGTGCTAAAATGTGAAGTAAAGTGATAAATATTGAGTTAACGAAAGAAATTTTTTAAGGGGATGTTTTCCGGGTGCAAAGCCCGCTAGTAGATACCTCGAAGCCGAGCCTCAAGCCTATCTCGGGCTTATCGAGGGTATTCGGAAAGGGGATAGCAAGTAAAAACATAGTTGAGTAAGGCTATATACTATCAGTTCTGATCCAAATAATGAAGAACAAATGAAGAAACAATAAAATGATAAGGCGATCTCGGAATATGCTTATTCGACAAACTAAGAGAATAGTTAACAATCGAAATGACTTGAAACCAGAGAGAGATTAGAGAAAGGAGGAGGGAGAATATTATTGCTCTTTCGTAAGTCAATTGGAGATATCATTGAAGGTGTTGGTGACTCTTCTTTTATTGAAAAGGGGCGTCCAAACTTAGTGCGGAATACATAGTACAACAAAAGAATGAGATGTGACAACCTGTTTTTCTTATGTCATATGAGGACTGGCGTCGAGCCGCTTCGACAGGTCTTGTGGACCCCAGATGCATCTCTCGGGGGGTATCTTCGCCCATCAAGTCCTTGGCCGATGCCTGATTTGGACAAGGCATTGGTAGATCTCGAGTGAAGCGACCGAATCGAGATCCCGTGCCTTCGAGATTTACTCTTCGAAGCATTATGTCAAGGGAAAATCTGTCTCCTGATTTCCCCGCGCATAGCCACTATGGGCAAATCATCAACGTATACCAGTTGATCAGGTGGTGGTGCCTATATAATGCCGTAACTATTTCCCATGTCCCATATACATATATGTACATGTATACGCGTATATAACGCCATCTGGTCATGGGTTAATGTACATGAATGCAATGCATGAGAAGTACGTCAATAAAATCTCTTGGAATATCATAGGACCATTATGCCTTTAAGTAATATCATAAAGTAAACCTTTTTTCAACTTACGTGTTTTCTGAGAACCATGAACAGATGATAGAATAACAAGATACAAGGGAATTCAAGAACATAGGCACTCCTAATACTTCTATGAATAGAGTTATTTATGGAAGTTTACCATTTTCTCATTTCATTCGTGTCGTATAGATCATGCCAAAAAGAAAGAAGGGATAGTCTTAACATACCTGGACCGATTCTCTTGAAAATTCCTCTAACACACGTGTTTTGTGGTGAACATGTAACGCCAGATTGAAGTTGGTGAAAATTCGTATGATATTCTTAAAAATGATTGCACTGTACTCTCTTAGAATCGCAAAATCCCGTTGCCTTTACGTAGTATAACTTTGTATGGAATATTTTTGTATAGAATGGTTACCTTGCCGAATTTTTAAGAGAATCCATCTGTTAATGAACTTGTAAATCGGAACCAGATTGCATAGTAATGTAAATTCAACCTTCCTCTACTGCTAGGTAATTCAATTTCATGAACTAGGACAATAGTTTCATAAATTCTGAGTTGACTTCAGAGAATTTTATTTCTCTTATTGGATATACATCCTTCAGGATTGAAGGGTGCGGTATTTATGCAGGGGTTAATTTTATAATCATGAACTAGTATTTGCTTGTATTGTGTTTTGTTCTGTACTTTTGCTGATTCATTTAAGAAGCTGATTTTAAAATACTTGTCCTTATGTTTTACAAACTTGCATCTCTTAATGTCTAAGAGAGTCTCATGCCTTAGTGAGTGTTGTGGGCACGTGATTTTTGCTCTAAGCAATTTTATTTCAAAAGATTCAAATAAATAATTTCTTTATTATTTTATTATTTTTTGTGGATTTTTGTTGAAATTGGTGTTAATTGTTACATTTTAATTCATATTAAAAAAATAAATATAAAAATACAAAAAATATACGCATACATTAGGGGTTTAATTTTACAATTTTAGTATTAATTCATTTTAAAGAAAAATAAAAATGGCATTTTTTACGCTTTAATTGAAAAATTATCATAAAAATAAAAATTAATTAGTTTAACAATATAAAAGAAAAAGAAAATACGAAAAAAATGAAATACTGAAAAAAATAATACAAAAAATAATACAATAAAAAATACATACAAGTGATAATAATTGTAAAAATAGAAAATGTGGAAAATACAAAGAATTGTCAATTGGGCCAAATTTAATGACCCAAATTAGAGGCAACCGCCCAGGCTAAAAAAGACTATACCCGGTCTGCCCCATTCTATACCAAAACGACCCCGTTTAAGTAAAGGGATCTGGGCCGTTCATTCAATTGATCCAACGGTCATGTGATGAAGGTCACATAATAAAGAAACAACGTTGTGTAACAACGTTAATCTGAACCGTTAGTTTAATCAATCCAATCGCCAGAATTAAATCGCCATTTAAATGAAATGGTGTCGTTAAAGGATAAATGAATCTGAGCCGTTGGTTTATTAGATCCAATGGTCTCAGTTCATTAAAGGGTTTTAAATACACAAAAAAACATTACACCCTTAAACATTTCCCTCTTCTTCTTCCCTAACAAACTCTAGCCGCCCCTTCGTTCTCTCCCATAGCCCGCCGGAACCCTACCGGCGGGAGACGGCAAGTATGCCAAACCCTCCGCCCTTAACACCCCAGATACCTCTCAACGTCCTCTTCCCACCCCTACACCTCTTTTGTCTCGAATAAGTCCCCTTCCTCTCGAATTTTCAAATAAACTTCGCCGGAACCCTAGTTCCGGCGAACAACCCTTCACCCAAAACAAGCCAAAATCATACCAGAAACACCCCTTGACACCCTTAACCCAAATCTGAAGCCCTTGAGTGTCAAATATCACCAGAAAACTTTAAAAATATTCAAAAAGAGTATGCCGGCGACTAAAATTTCAAGAAAAGGCCATACAAGGCCCCTGGACGACCGGAGTTGTTTCTTTAAAAAGGAAATAAGGAAAAGAAAAGCAGAAAAATGACGAAAAAAGCTAAGTATTTCGTTCTTCTTTCTTTTATGATTTTTCTTGTTATTTTTTGTATGCATGTGTGTTTCCCATCTCTGATTCTTGATATTCTTTTTTAGACCGTCTGATTCATCTAAAAATTGATACTGTTTTGAAAAAAAAAAGAGATAATAAATAATTTTTCAATGCTATTTCTGTGT
This sequence comes from Nicotiana glauca, assembly GCA_026770625.1. NCBI lineage: Eukaryota > Viridiplantae > Streptophyta > Magnoliopsida > Solanales > Solanaceae > Nicotiana > Nicotiana glauca. The sequence goes on from MU786513.1 coordinate 40,825, forward strand.
TGACTTTTGATATTAATTAGGGTTTAATAAGAATTAAATATTTGATTAGTTTCTAGAAATTTTAGATTTTTATCATTGATTTCGATTTCTGTTTATGCTTTTTGATTTACAGTAGATTTAATTGTGTTTGTTTTAGTTTCTGAATTTGTTAATTAGTGATTGATTTTGGATAATTGGTAGTTTAATTAGTCTGATTGGTTTATAGCTGTTTGATCTTCGTATAAGTAATTAATTGATTCTGATTAGTTTTGGTAATTAGTTTGTTAAATCCTATAATATGTTTAAATCAGGGTTGATAATCTAAGGAATAAAGGGGTAAAGGCAGTAAGAGCAAGGGGTAAATAGGATTTGGGTACAAGGGTGATTTGGGAATATAAAAATGGTTTAATTGTAATAAAATTTAGGAGGTAGGGATAATGTGGTCAATAAAGGGGTAATGCAGTAAAATACCAGTTAGAAGTGGGGGTAAATGGGTAAAAACAAAGGAATAGAACATTCTAGATATGGGAAAAGGGGTTAATTCTGTATTCATAAGGGGTTTTAAATTGATTAGCTAACAAATAATAGGGGTTCAATTGAAATAAAAGAGGGACTGATTGATAAAATCTGAAATTGAAACTTCCCTTTCTTTTTGTTCTATAAATAGGCCTCACTTGGCCTCTTTGAATAAGCTTTTGAAAATCTGAAATCCTCTTGAATCATCTCTGCAATTTTAAGCCTTCAGAAACTCTTCATTTCCAAAATTCAAAAGAAAAATACCAAAAAACAATAGAAGTAATTCGAAGATTCTACTGTTACATTAGTTTCTCATATCAGTTCGAAGACTATTTGGTGCTGTTTGTCAATTTATATGCTGTTATTGCTGTTAATCTGTTACTGTTGCTGGGTTTAAGTCTGCTAATTCTGGAGCTGTGATCGATTTGCTGATTGAATTCTACTGCTGATCCTTATTTTCGATTTTCAAATTAGAATCTCATTGATCTCCTTTTATTTC
>MU786516.1:3581-25743 GCA_026770625.1 Nicotiana glauca
ACCGCATTTTTAACTTCAATTTTGACAATTCTTCTGCTTCACTCTGCGGCAGGAATGCGGTCCGCATAGCTGATCTGCAACCGCATTCTAGACCGCATAAATGACAATTTTCTGGAAACTTGATTCTTTTAATTTTTAAAGCTTAGATCACTACCAAGGGTCCGAACCGCCTACACATTCCTAACACATATTCGGACCTTGGCACTATGAGTACTAGATTTTAAGCACAAAATTTTACGGGGCCTTACATATACATTCATCATCACGAAGCTACTTTTTTAAAATTCAAATACACTCCATTTTCTCTTTTCATAGTTTTTTGACTAGATAATCACTACTCGAATATGCCCCATATCTCTGGACAAATAATGAGCTCCACCATTTTTTACATCTCCCAAAATCCCTCTAGTCCTCTTTTTAAGAAACTTTCATCGTTGACATGCTTCTTTTTTGACTTTATTTAAAACCTTGCCAATTTATTTTTTACTAGCACTTCGTCCTCAAGATGATGCTTGTACTTCGCTTTCATTAGTAGAATGGTTGTGCACGTCACTTAGAAAGAACCATCTTCTACTTTTTCGATGATAGTGATTTCTTTTATTGAGTTAAATAGAAGAAAAGTAATGTCAGTTTGTAGACTCGAATCTAAAGAGCTGAGAGTTTTCTCTATTTAGGTTTGGGAAAAAAGTTGTCTATTTCTTTGTAGCTTTTTTGGGCTTTGGTATTCTATCATATGCTTTCCGTTTGAAAGTTTTATCTTTAACGCTTTTCTAGTCCAACAATTGTGCTGGTGTCTTCTCTTTTAGCATATAAAATACAAGTGAGAGTTTACACAATGTTCTCACTAAAAGCTAACCCTTTGTTCTTAACTTATTTTGCTCGTTTCAAACTCTTGCTTGTGTAATTGCTTCCCCTCTTCCAACCAACACTCCAAGGAAATGGGTAGGGGGAAGAGAGAATTTGAAGACGGGAATGGAGGTGTTATCCTTTTACTTTAATTTTTTCCTTTTTCTTTTCTTATTTTAGCCGCTTTTCTAACCAAAAATAAAGGGCCATATTTGTCCGTCTAAAATTCGAAATTGAGCAACTTTGTCCCACTTTAGACTTTTGGTCTCATATTATCTATGTCACTACAAAAAGATCTCCTTTTCCCTTGATCACTAATGAAACTCCAACTTGAGCCCAATCTTAAAACAAGTTTAAAAGTAAAGGAGCAAATTTCGATATTTTTCTGGAAGAATTTGGATGCATGAAACACACCAATTTGTTAGTACTCCATGGATGACAAGGAAAGGTAGGAGACAATTTGTTAACAACAAAAGATATGAATTGACAAAATATGTAATGAGGGAAAATTTGAGAAATTCAGATAGTATAAGATAACTTTGACCTTTTTCTTTGATCAAAATCAATCTCTATTCATGCTCTTTATGTGATATATACCATGCATTTATCCAACTTAACTATATTAATACGACACAAGTTTGATCAATGGTTAAATATGTTTAAAATAATACATCAAAAACTCTTAAAATTGAAGGATGAAAAATAGAAATCGTTTCAAGTAGATATATTTGCTATTAAGCCTTATTTATAAACGTTAGTTTCTTCGTCTCAGTTTATGTGACATTGTTCAAATTTTGAGGGCAAACTAAGTTTTTCCTTGATATCATATGTCTTTTAAATATTTTAAATTAATAATTTTTATAATTTATAATATTTTTTACATAGATATTTGAATTTATTTCGAAAAACTTAAAATTTTATGTTTGAATTTATGATTAATAAAAGAAATAGACTTTCGAAATATCTTTTTGCCGGTAGACGAAGGAAATTTTGAATAACCCATAAAAGCGAACCTAATCTGAAAAATTTACCCTTTCTGAGAGGCTGAAAATGCAGTTAGCCAGCTACAAACAAACAGTTCTCTGTTCTCTGTAGGTGTAGTCGTAAGCTGTAACAAGGTTGGCGGTGGTATGCTAACTGAGGCACGTTTTCCATCTCTTGGCTCTCTTTTCTCTCGAATCCTCCGTTCTTCCCTCCACCACCACCAACTAAGTTCAACATCAAACCCACCATTTTCTCTTTCCCCTTATCTGATGTCGATTTCCACCAAATTCCCGCACCCTCTTCTCCACCACCCTAATTCACCATCCCTTAATAAAGCCCTAAAACCCTCTTCTTCTTCTTCTTCTTTACATTCAACACCCAATAAATTAACCTTCTTTAGATCCATTACCATTGAAAAAATCTCCACAAAATCAAATTTTGCTACTCCCACAAGTGCTTCTTCTCAAGCCTCATCATCTCTCCAACCCATTGAAGAGCTCCCACCGAAACTCCAAGAAATCGTCAAACTATTTCAAGCAGTCGAACAACCAAAGGCTAAATACGAGCAACTCTTGTTTTACGGTAAAAATTTAAACCCACTTGATGCACAATACAAGACCAATGAAAATAAAGTTCAGGGTTGCGTTTCACAGGTTTGGGTTAGGGCTTATTTTGATTCGGAGAAAAATGTTATCTTTGAGGCTGATTCTGATTCGGTACTCACTAAAGGGCTTGCTGCTTTGTTGGTTCTGGGCCTATCTGGACGGCCTGTTGAAGAGATTATAAAAGTTTCACCTGATTTTGCTGTCCTTTTAGGGTTGCAACAAAGCTTAACTCCTTCTAGGAATAATGGGTTTTTGAATATGTTGAAGCTGATGCAGAAAAAGGCACTGCAGTTGTACGTTGAAGCTGAAAAGGCTGCTGATTTAGGCCATAGCGAATCCTTAAATGCCTCGACTAAGGCTTCTTCGCTGGGCGGTGTTAATATTAATGGAAATGTTGAGTCTAGAGAGAGTACTGAAGTTAGTGGGAATAATGTGAGTGTTGGTGATGATGGTGTTTTGAGGAGTAGAGGGATGAGAATTAAAGAGAAATTAGAGAAGGAACTTAGGCCTGTCGAATTGGATGTTGAAGATATATCTTATCAGCACGCAGGGCATGCTGGGGTTAGAGGCAGTGACGGAGAGACACATTTTAATTTAAGAGTGGTTTCTGAGGAATTTGAAGGGAAGAGTTTGGTTAAGAGGCATAGGATGATTTATGATTTGCTGCAAGATGAGTTGCAGAATGGATTACACGCGTTGTCAATCGTGGCAAAGACGCCCTCTGAAGTTGGTAGTAGCTGAATTGATCGGCCGGTGTCAAGAGAGGTCTGGTCCTGTAAACTTTTTGTCCTTGTGGATTTTATTGAAATTTATACCTCATAGTAACTAATAGCATGACACCTTGAGAAGTACTGGATTGTTTCTTTTGTCACGAGAATCTGAATAAAGTAGTTATTGAAGTATTTAAAACTAAGTTTTTCTTTCCCTCCCAAGAATTAGATCAGTACAGAGCTTCAATTGTCTTATCTACTGTCGTAATTTGGTTCCTTCAATCTTATCCAAATTTCTCTGTGACATACTTAGACTTAGGTTTGGAGGTGCTAACCAAAATTCAGGAATGGTAAACTCAATATTTTGAGCGCCAGAATTGTGCAAATTATTGTCCTGCTAGCAATCAAGTGTTTATCCATTTATTCTGCAACGATGTGGTAATTTTTTTCTAATTTCAGCTCAACTTAATGAAATACAATTACTATTATCTTTTGTTAGTAGTTTTACAATGTGAAGCCTTTCATGTTTATGATAACTTTAGAACAACAACAGTTATCAAAAAACTTAAGAACAACAGCAACAGCTATACCTCTGGGGATGATATATCTAAAGAAGTCTATCTCTGGGGAACTATGATTACGGTCTCAATGAACCCAAGTGATCCACAAATTCTGCTGAAGTACTGCAGGAAGTGATAATTTGAGTTGCATTAATTTTGTTATCCGAAGGTTCTTGCATGTATTTATGTATGCTATAGAAAGATTTGTTATATGCCACTTTTGCTCTTGTTGCTTTCTTTAACTTTGACCAAGTACATCAACGACCCCTTATACTTGTCAAAGTTTTTAATTTAGATACCTTATCTAAGGGTATGACCTATTGAACACCCGATTTTAGCTGAAAATATACCTATTAAACACTCCATTAACAATAATTTTAAAGAACACGACACATGATGGTTAAACGCGCTGTTGTGGCAAAATGTCAAACGAAAACAGGACACATTGCCGACTATTTTGATTTTTGGTCCTTCTTCGCTTCTTTCTTCTCTCTCTTGCTCGCTTGTGTTTTACACCCAAACCTACCTACTATGGTACATACATGGGTGGAGTTCTAGCGCTTGAAGCCTTGAAGGGGTGTATTGATGTTGGCACTTGCACCCAAAGAGAGTGATGAAAATAAAGGAAGACCTAGTGCCCCTTTGAGTTACAAATGACCGGATGGTGGATTCATAATGTTCACTGTTGACTTTGTTGCCTTCTTCTGGATGTCACCATTCAAGTTCACGGGGACACTTCTAATTTATAGTTCTCTATACAATTCAACCTCCATCACAAGCAAGATACCATAGCCCTGTTATCTTTTCCTGACTTAAATTCCTTGGAAATTCAAACCGCATTTGATTCCATTTGCAGTCCGTCTTCATTCACGAATACTGCTAATGTTTATTAAGTTGTTGATTGGTGAGTGCACCCTCAATGTAGTTAGCGCTTACCCGCCGCAAGCGGGCTTGGATGAGGAGGTTAAGAGGCGTTTTTGGGAGGGTTTGGACGAGATTGTGCGCAGTATTCCACCTACTGAAAGGTTATTTATTGGAGGGGATTTTAATGGCCATATTGGGTCAGCTGCTGGTAGTTATGGCGAGGTGCATGGTGGCTCTGGCCTTGGGGATAGGAACGGAGGAGGTACTTCGCTATTAGACTTCGCCAAGGCTTTCGAGCTAGTGATTGCGAACTTGACTTTTCCGAAGAGGGAGGAGCATCTGGTTACTTTCCAAAGTTCGGCGGTGAAGACTCAGATTGATTACCTTCTCCTCAGAAGGTGTGATAGAGGATTGTGCAAGGATTGCAAGGTTATCCCGAGAGAGACCCTCACGACTCAGCATAGGCTCTTAGTGATGGACGTCGGCATTATGATGAAGAGGAAGAAGAGGTGTGCTCGTGGCCGAGGATTAGATGGGGAGCTTTAACCAAGGATAAAGCCCAGGAGTTGGATGGGAGGTTATCCGCTATGGGAGCTTGGAGGAGTAGTGGAGACGCGAGCACTATATGGTCAATGACTGCGAACATTGTGAGGGAGGCGGCAAGAGAGGTGCTAGAGATATCGAAGGGTTTTTCTGGCAGGCACCAAGGCGACTGGTGGTGGAATGACGTAGTCCAGGTAAATTGGAGGCGAAGAAGGTAGCGTATGCGAAGTTGGCAGGGAGCACAAGCGAGGAAGAGAGGAGAGCGAATAGAGAGAGGTACAAGGTGGCAAGGAAAGAGGCAAAGTTGGCGGTCACGGAGGCTAAGAATGCAATGTTTGGCCGCCTATACGAGGAATTGGGGGAGAAAGACGGGGACGGGAAGTTGTTTCGGCTGGCTAAAGCGAGGGAGAGGAAGGCCCGGGATCTGGACCAACTAAGGTGCATCAAAGACAAGGATGGTAGAGTATTGATGGGAGAGTCCTAGAATAAGCAGAGATGGCAGACGTACTTCTATGGTCTTCTAAACGAGGAGGGGGACCGAGATATAGCGCTAGGGGACTTGGGGCATTCGCAGAGTCTCCGAGATTTTAGGTATTGCAGGCGCATTAAGATGGTGGAGGTCGGGGGGCTTTGCGTAAGATGAGTAGGGGTAGAACGACCGGGCCAGATGAAATTCCGGTTGAGTTTTGGAAGTGTGTGGGTAGAGAAGGATTAGAGTTGCTGACTGGGCTGTTCTATGTAATTTTTAGAACAAAGAGGAAGCCAGAGGAGTCGAGGTCGAGTACAGTGGTACCGTTGTACTAGAGCAAATGTGATATCCAGTGTTGTAATAATTATAGGGGTATCAAGTTACTTAGCCATACCATGAAAGGCTGGGAGAGGGTGGTGGAGGTGAGGGTGAGGAAGACGACGTCTATATCCGACAATCAGTTTGGGTTCATGCGGCTACGAAAGCTATCCACCTTATTAGGAGGTTGGTGGAACAGTACATGGATAAGAAGAAGGATATGCACATGGTGTTTATTGACTTGGAGAAAGCGTATGACAAGGTGTCCAGGTGCTCTGGAGATGTCTTGAGGCAAAGGGGGTGCCGGTAGCCTACATAAGAGCGATCAAGGACATGTATGATGGAGCTAAGACTAAGGTTAGGACTGTGGGAGGTGACTCGGAGCATTTCCCGGTTGTTATGGGATTACACCAAGGTTCTGCGCTTGGCCCGTTCTTATTTGCCTTGGTGATGGATGCATTGACACACCATATTCAAGGGGATGTGCCATGGTGTATGTTATTTGTTGATGACATAGTTCTAATTGATGAGACGAGGGTCGGTGTTAACGAGAGATTGGAGGTTTGGAGACAGACCCTTGAGTCTAAGGGTTTCAAATTGAGCAGGTCTACGACAGAGTACCTGGAGTGCAATTTTAGCGTCGAGTCGAGGGAAGTAGGCTGGGACGTGAGGCTTGGATCACAGGTCATCCCTAAGAGAGATAGCTTCAAGTATCTTGGGTCGATGATCCAGGGGGACGGAGAGATCGACGAGGACGTTACTCACCGTATAGGGGCGGATCGGAAGAAATTGAGGCTTGCATCTAGAGTCTTGTGTGACAAGAAAGTGCCATCGATACTCAAAGGTAAGTTTTATAGAGTTGTGGTTAGACCGGCCATGTTGTATGGGGCAGAGTGTTGGCCGGTTAAGAACTCCCATATCCAGAGGATAAAGATAACAGAGATGAGGATGCTGAGGTGCATGTGCGGACACACTAGGATAGACAAGATTAGGAATGAAGATATTCGGAAGAAGGTGGGCGTGGCCCCTGTGGATGTCAAGATGCGGGAAGCAAGGCTCAGATGGTTCGGGCACGTGTGGAGAAGAAGCCTTGATGCTCCGATGAGGAGGTGTGAGCGGTTGGCCGTGGTGGGTACGAGAAGAGGTAGAGGGAGACCTAAGAAGTATTGGGGAGAGGTGATCAGGCAGGACATGGTACGACTGCAGATTTTCGAGGACATGGCCCTTGATAGGAAGGCTTGGAGGTCAAGCATTAGGGTTGTAGGTTAGGGGATAGTAGAGCTTTCCTTCATACCGGGGGTGAGGCGGGGTTGGATTAAGGTTGATCTTAGATGGCTCGCAGTTTATGTTGAACCCACAGTATCCTTGCTGTTTATCTTAGCCCCGGGCCTTAGTTACTGGTTTATGTTATTGCGTGTCATTTATCTTTTGGTTGTTATGCTTATGTTACTATTACGGTTTATACTGGAGTTACTAATGAATTGTCTTTTTTTTCCGTCTCTCTGAGCCGAGGATCTATCGGAAACAGCCTCTCTATCCTATCGGGGTAGGGGTAAGGTCTGCGTACACATTACCCTCCCTGGGATTTTACCGGGTAGTTGGTGTTCAATAGGTCAGACCCTTGTAAGGTGTTTAAATGAAAATTTTTACCAAGCTCAAGGGGCTGTCAATGTACTTGGCCATTTAGTTTTGGGAAAAATGTAATATACAGAAATAATTACTGTTTTTTTTTTTGATTGGGGAGGGGGGGTGGAGGGGGAGCATGGGGATTGTGAAGAAGTTAGATATTGCTGCATTCTTGGGCTTTTGAGAAAGTTGCCTTCAGACTAGAATTTGTGGTTCTACTTGATTGTTTACAGATTTTAAATTCCCTTTGGTTGATTTCAATTTGGTTACTTCACCGGCTAAGGGTCAAGTTGATTGGTAATTTTATAAGAAAAATAATAAAAAGGACAAAGACCTGCTGATTCTTTCTTCTTTTTTTAAAATTTTTTGAAGCCCGGACACATGTTAGTGCTTCTTCCACTATATTTCCTTCAGTGTTATCAAAGGCGCACTTAAGCCCTAATGCGAGGCTCAAAACATGTTGAGCGCTTCAGTGTTGTCATCAAGGTTTCAAGACATACTTTTCCTTGCCAATGAATGTAATCCTGAAGAGGCGACACTAAGCAATTGATATTTTACTTTATCGTAAATTTTCTTCAATTTCTTTGTCCTTGTATTTGGTATTCATGCTTATTGATATTATCTTGGACTACACATACATATTTATTGGTTTTTCTCCATTTGCGCCTTTTTTCATTAAAGTCCACCTTAGAGCTTTTTTGCGCTTTTCGCCTTTGAAAACATTGATTTCCCTCAATTTAAACTAATCCGGACTACGGATTATCTGTGAGGTTTGATATTTTTAAAAGCTTCTTAGCAACTCAATGACTTCTGTATCCCTTCACTATTTCGGAACAATTTGTTTTTGTTAGCTGCATTTATTGTAGAAGAAAACCAACTCTGAAAATGATGTCTTGCCGACGTATGATTTTTTTGCTATGTAAAATATGTGGCAACCCATGCCTTTTTACTAGAGTACAATGCTGCAATGTATGAGAAGTGTTTAGCTAGCTAATTCATATGGATAGGTGTGGAACTCTGGGGATTAACCTTGTATTTTTCAGTGGCTGAAGTTGATTTAACCGACGTGGTCTTACTAAAGATTCATGCCTTCTATGTTTTTGTTTTCTTCCTTTTTTAACATTTATTCATTCTTTTCTCCTGTTGATAATAATGGCTGAAGTTCCTTCCAAGGTTGGGTGTATATTGACCATTAGCAATTCTGCTGGTTTAGTTGATTATAATAACAACATACCCGGTTAAAATCCCACGGTGGAGTTATTATGTGAGGCACATAATTTGTAGTTGATTATATGAGGCACATAATTTTGTTTGTTTGCGACCTACACATTTTTTACATTTGTTGGTCGTGCAATATTTTGTGATGAGTCTTTGATTATCACGTAGTACTTGTGCAGGATTAAGATCTACCTTTACATTTCAAATCATCTAGTCCAATTTCTATTGCTACGTTCTTTGCCCATCTGGTGGGCATCAGTATGGAGTATTTACTAAAGGTCTCCTGGTATTGCTGCTATTTTCAAGTTTCAGGCAGATCAAACCACTTTATATGTAGATGTTTTGCCTGAGCTTACCCAGAGGGGGAAAGTTCAGAGAAATTTATGCATCTATTATGTGTTAGTTACCTTGAATGGAGCATATTTTCATATCATGCCTTTTAAGAATTTATCAGGTGGAGCAGCACATATTGCTCCATTACTGTTATGTGATCCATTACTGTGAAAGAATATGCTTGTACATTTCCATGTTATTAGCAAGAACAAATAGAACTCAACTGGCATTGCTGTATACCAGTATTTATCGTATGGAAGAAGTCATCTTTCTGCCTTTTCACCTACAACTATATATGGTTCTCTCTTAAGTAGCATCTGCTATGCAATCAGTACGAGTTAACACTCTTTTAATTCTCATCTTGTAAGGTTCTCTTATCGACAGTTCTGTTCTTGCTTTCTTTTGAAGTTGGAGAGCTAGATTTGGTGCAAATAAACTAAGCTAAACAACAATTACCAACTGTCTTTTCCTTCATTTTGACTTAAATACTGTAGTAGTTCATTTTCTATTGGACGCTCGATATTAGAGTATCATTCCAACTCCTCCAACAGATGATTTAAACAACATGTTAGCTTTGTAAGCATTAAAATACGTAGCAAAGTATCGAAAGAGTAATGGGGCATCACATTCTCCGCTGATTAAAAACATTCATGTTTGCCCCAGTGGTCTTTATTCCTCCAAAATACTTTGATAGCAGGGATAATTACCGCCCTGCGTTCATCAGGTAATGGTTTACCAGATTTGGCCAAATTTCTCCTTTGGTCCCACCTCTCTATTCTGTCTCTCTCCCAACGTGAATTATACTCTAATGGATCGTTTGGATAAGAAGTTATTTCGGAATTAGTTATTGTACCTTTTTATGGGGATAAAAAAATACTACAATTCCAGAATAACTAATCACGTGATTAATTATATCGTAATTTTCTATCAACTAAACATGGGATAAGTTTATCACGCCCAACTATACCTTATAAAAATAACTAAGCGATCGTTGCAAATATAATTGATTTACAAGTTCGGAGTCAAATCCCATGGGGAATTAACCAACTAATGACAACTGCTAGTTTCGCAAGAATTCAAGTAATCAACTTTAAGAAATATTGAATCATGAGTTGAGTGTTTACTATCTAAAAATAAGGCAATTAAAAAGTTGTAATTTTATTACTAACAAAGCAAATGTTGTAGATACGATTGGAAAGGTCTAGGGTTACGATTTTTCCTCTTATCGGAATCCTCCCTGCTACGTCTCCTATAAATTTTCCTAGATACTCTCTACCAATCGTGAGCACTTTAGGTGTCGTAATTCTCTTCCGAGCAAATACAATAATTTATTAGACGTATTCTTCCGAACTACGCTAGCTGGCACTAGTTTACCGCTGGCTAAAATTGCACCAAGGTTTCGTTATTCCTGATCCCACCTTTAAACTCTCGGTATTGATTCCTCATATACGTAGGAGTGATTTGTTCAGCAAACTACCTAGATATGTACCCTTTTTTTCAAGTAATACACACTGAATAGGCATAGTCAATTGAGGGCCCTTCAATCAACCACAATAATCACGTAATTGAACAAGTAGAGAAAATCCAATGGAAAACTTATATTAAACGCACCAAAATTTCATCCTCCAAGAGGTTCCATCAAATCCTAGAATAAAGAGTTTAGCTACTCATAATTGTTTTCACAACTACAATATAAGAATTCATCACCAATAATAGAAAACGGAAGAAGAAAGATAAATTTTCGAATCTTCCGTCTTGCTCCTTGCTTGTTCTTGCCTTCAAAGATGTTGTCTAACCGTTTAAAAGTCATTCTTTGATGTATTAATATCACTTAGGGTTGCTAAGGGACTTAATTTATCAATCCCACTCCGGATGGGAAAAACTTGAATTCGCGTCTGACTTTGCGTGTCGCGCGCACATAGACGTGAATTCAGCTTTTGAAATTCTTTCATTTCGCGAAGTGATCCGTGCCTTTGCTTCGCTTTGTTGTTTTGGGCCTTCACTTTTCTCCTTTTTTTGCATCCATTTTCGTGCCACACACGAGAATAGAAGAGCTCTCAATCTTTTCATTTTTCTCCTTTTTACAATAATTTGTTATCTTTTACTCCATTATCATTCAAGCTCACTCCTACAAATAAGAAATATATATTCGGTATAATTCACTTCAAATATCATGTAATCTCCCGCAACTCACACGACAAATGAGATAAAAATCCACTCAAAATCATGCATTTTTGGCCATTTATCACCACCCTACACTTAGACTTTTGCTCGTCCTTGCGTGAATAAGATTAAGCATATTGGCAAGAAACAGATTTCCAAACCTACTCAAGTCTCACGCCAATGACAATGGTTTAAACCAACGCTTAGAACGTAGCATAAGCACTATTCATACTTTTTCTCAAGCTTTACGTCATGCCAAGACTAATTAAAATAATTGTGTGACTCTCTTTAACATCCTAGCCTCAAAATTTGACTCCAATGCATCCCAAACTAAGACTCTCTTCTTGTGCCAACTCAAAAAAAATAAGACCTTTACCAATCTTTTGCAAGTGATGTGCCCTCACCAACAAACCAAAGGGAGAAAGTAGTCCACACACTCAAACATAAGTTTAAGTATATTTTAAGGACTCTCCAATCGAAAGAATTCGCTCATTCTCACAAAAATACTCACATGCCACCCAAGTTCGTACCATAAGCTTGCCCGTAGTGTAATACTTGGCTAATTCAAGCTCGCACAGACTCGGATCAAGTAGGACTATCCCTCCTAATCAATTTAATATACTACGCTTCACTTTCAAACACCTTGTCATCATGATCAAGTCAATGCCATGCCACGAACCAATACACGATTCAGCCCTTCTTCTTTAAGCATATCATCACGTCGATGCTCACTAGCCCAGATCAATACCTGGGTGGTGTGCCCTTCTTCTTTAAGCATATCATCACGTCGATGCTCACTAGCCCAGATCAATACCTGGGAGGTGTACTTCAAAATCTATTTTTTTCTCTTTTTTTTTCTTTTTACACTCCCCTTAATTTTTGGTGTTTTCTACTAGTAATTAATTTAAACACATCGCGCCTTCTCGGCCTTTCTAAGGTTCCACTCAAAAGTTAATCAGTCTCTCTCTTTACTCCTATAGCGACTTAAGTGCTTTCGAAGACAAAGGGTGAACAAGATTTGATTTGATTAAGAACAAGGAGAATTTAGCTGTAATGTGGGTGCCAAGAAAAAAGTCTACAGGCTTAAAAGGGTTGATTATGGATAATATTAGCACTGGTGGACAAAAGTGGCTCAATGGCCAATTAAAGAAATGCCTATATCATCCTAGCCTAGTGATACTTAATCATTTCGTTTCGACTCACACACGGGGAAAGTTCTAGACTAGCTCGGGATGGCACATAGTACAACTCAAACTTCTCACCTCGCACAATGCACATGACTTACTTAGTGACTCAGACCCTGCTCTCAAGTTAAAGCAACTAAGCACAATCATCATAAAACTAAACCATGTAGGAAGTACATAACAAGAGTCAAAAGATGAGCCCAAGAGTCAGAGTAAAGTCACATATATTCTCAAGGCACATACTCACAAAAATTATGAGGAAAGTGCTAAACACAAATGCTCCAAATCTTAGCCTCGATATAAAATATGTCATGAAGCACAATACTCAATCTCTTCCCAATTTTGTAAGCTTTGGACCCAATTTTGGAATTTTATTTATATATTACCCATTAGGCAGCATGCTCTAGTGTTATATTTGCTTTAAAAAAAATTTTCTTCCCATTCCAATATCAGTTCAAAATAAATAAAGGAAAAGAAAAAAAAACTTTTTGTATTCTTTTTTTAGACTTTAAGCTCTCAAGAAAACTGTCTAGGCAATCCATCATCGGGAAAAGTCCACAAATTCTTTTATAAAGTTTGAGAAAGAAAAACTACCTAAGACTACCCGATTCAAGAAAATGGCCTCCTTGGGAAAGAACCGGGGTTTAAAGAAAGCCCGAGATTATGCCAATAAAAAACTAATTATAATTATACAATTACAATGGCCTTGAGTGTAATCATAACAAAATGTACCAATAGCAATTAAACACATGCCACAAAAATTAAATTCTGACACCCCCACCCCACACTTAAGAGAGTGCACTGTCCCTAGTTCCACAATATCATAGAATCAATCAATAAATAATAAATAGTAGAGTGGGTGTCAGAAACTCCCTCATCATATCTCAGGCTGCAGGGAGGATCAGTAGCAAACCTCGGTCCGCAATGCTGATGGATCCTCTAGTGCGACACCAGATGTGTCGGCTCCTAAGTAGCAGTGCCAAGTAGCACTCAAAGCAGACAACTCTGCATCCCCCGACTCCTCAAAGTCTGTCTGGACTCCAATGTGTCGTACATATCTCTATCTATGAACAACCTCGAACAACATAGTGAACTGCTCTCGCATCCATTGATCTCTAGTCTCTTGTGTGGATAGCAAAGCACGGTCTCATGCCTCTAAATCTGCTCGCAACTACTGAAGTGTGCCCTCCATATCAGTGATGCGCTCACCATGGCCCTTCTTCTTTATAGTTGTTTCCGCTGGGTCCTGAACAAATAAAATATCATGGAACGCCGACTCTATACCTACACATATTTCATCATCCTTCTTAGTCAGCTTGTATTTGGCAAGTAACGCAATCAAAATATGCACAAAGTAGAGCCTCCATTTCATGTTATTTCTGGTCTTAGCCATTTGACTTTGCAAGATAGCTCATACGTTCACCGCAATACCTGTCATCAGGGAATATACCAATAACACCCGCTCCCAAATCACAACAGACTTATGCGTTGCTGGCATGAATCTGTTGCAGACCCAATTCAACCATTTCTGAGCCTCCTTGTTCATGTATGCCTTTGCCAACCTTTCTATCTATGTCCAATCGGCTCGTCTATGATCCCCTACACAAGACCGCAATTGTGTGGTCCAAATCTGGCCTTTGCTCTCTCCTACAGTACTCTGATTCGTACTGCGAAGGTATGCGATAATACTGATTTATTGTCGTGGCGGAGATATTAGCATGAGTCCTACGAACCCAAACAATGTCATTGCCCATGTCAGCCCAGTTTGCATACAATTCACGCACGAGATTCAAATTTACCTCGCCCTTTGGCCCTTGAGTAAAATGTGTCCACCTATTCTGCTCTATTACTCGCAAAATATCCGGGCAACTTGACTTGGTAGCCCCAAAATTCAACGATCTTTCAAACAGTATCAGATTGATTTGCTTAGTCTTTATAAGCTTCCATTTGTTCCACACACTTTCACTCACAAGCTTCATTTCCCACACGGTCGTAGCACCTGAAACACTCGGCTCCCCTTCACCTTCGGGCAACAAAATCGCTGCCGCCTCCTCATCAGATGAGTCATGTTCAGATTCTAACTTGACAACTTTTTTTTCCTTGCCTTTTCCCTTCACCTCGGCTACTTTCTACTTCTTAGCCGGTGGTGGCTTTGAAGCCCCCTCTCTAATTTGTACCGGAACCTCTGCCGCTTAGTTCTCAAATTGGTAGCTTCAGTGTCCACCTCGGAAGTTCCTTTCTTTTCCTTATCATGACTAGCCTTTGTTCGCGCCTCTATATCAACCTTCTCCATTACATTATTGTCAGTTGGTGGTTTCTTTAGGGGTGGCTTACCATTACCACCTGCTCCATGGCTTCTAGTTGGTGTTTTAGAGATGGCCATATCACCTGCATCAATACAAAATGCAGATTAATATAATGTGTAACATTGTGTCATAGTTTATACATTGCATCCCACTTAACTGGAAAGCATAAGTTTTCAACCAGGGTACAAGTGTCTACTACAACTTAATGACATTGATATAAGGTTACTTAGCATCATTGAAAATCAAGTGGGTAGGACAAAACACACGTCGTGCCTGAGTCATACCTAAGTTGGCTGTGGGTTGACATTCATTCTAAAATGAATGCAATTTAAGTGATAAGACCCCCAAACAGCTATCCCACACTCAAGAGATGTTCCTATTACCAAAACAATGAGTTTTTCTACTCAGACTTTGCAAAACCTATTAAAATTATCATTCGGACAATTTTTCGAAAACCTTATATGCATAATATTTACCATCATGTTTCGATGCAAGTAACATGTATTTTGCCCTCCCAATTTGAATGAGGTGGTGGGAATGTAGTTTCCCACCTTACTATGCACAACAACCAACAAAATCTTGAGTAAACTATGCTCCAAAGTTCAAAAGTCAATTACTCCACCAAAATAAACCATAACAAGAAAGAAGGAGAAAAAAATAAAAATAAAATAAACTTAAGGAAAACAATGGAGGGGTCTGTTACTTACCAGGCCGTCTGAAGGATTGGGGTGGGGGTCTTGGTGTGAGAGGGAGAGGCAGAAACGGGGCATAAGGTTTGGGAAGATAGGGGACGCGGGAATTTGAAGGGGTCTGTTACGTGGGGGAGATAGAATAGGGGTTGGGGTATTGGAAATAATATACCTGGGAACAAAAATTAGCCGCAAAGAAGACGAAAAAAATTAAAAAAATTTGCGAAGTGGGGCGCCATGGCGCCCCACCCCCACTTTACTACTTTTTTGGTTAATTTGCTAGCTTAGGCCGCGTCTGCCTTAGCATGAGGCACGGATTTAGACGAGCCCATTTTTTTAGCTTTTCAAATTTATCCACTTCGGCCCTTTGTCATGATTTCTTCATCCCGAGTCATTCCAATTTGCAGAATCTCATTCCTGCAACATTCATAAACATGTATGTACTTCCACAACTCAAAATCAAACACGAAAAATAAAGAAAAATACAAAAATTAGGTTGCCTCCCAACAAGCGCTTGATTTAACGTCGCAACACGACTCGGGCTATCCCTTATCAAGGATCTTTCAAGTACAAAGTCGAGATCACATATATCAACCATGCCTTGGTAATGTTGTAGTCTTTGCCCATTAACTTTGAACTTGCAGGATCCATCTTCTGATGTAATCTCGACGGATCCAATTCAATGCATCCACACGAAATGGTACTTACCATATTGACTTCAAATTGCCCGGAAACAACTTCAATCTCGAATTGTATATTAATACCACATCTCTAAGTTTATAACTCAGCTCAAGAATATTTTTGTCATGCATCATCTTCATTCTCTCCTTGTATATTCTTGTGCTTTCAAAAACATGGTAGCGAAACTCATCAAGCTCGTGCAACTCTGTGACTCTACTTGTATCCGCAACTTCCATATTAAGATTCAACTGCCTCAATGCCCGTAAAGTTCTATGCTCCAACTCTATGGGTAAGTGTCATGCCTTCCTAAACACCAATTTATACGGCGACATGCCAATTAGAGTTTTGAAAGCGGTACGATAGACCCAGAGTGCATTATCTAACTTTCTCGCCCAATCCTTTCTTGTAGCATTCACGGTCTTTGTCAAAATGTTCTTTATCTCTCTGTTCGAAACTTCCACTTATCCACACCGTTTGTGGGTGATATGGGGTGGCAACCTTATGGCGAACACCATATTTTTCTAACAACTTTGCAAAGGCTCGGTTGTAGAAGTGAGTGCCTTCATCACTGATTATTTCCCTTGGAGTGTCAAATCGGGTGAATATATTCTTTCTCAAAAAACAATGACCCCCTTTGTATCATTTATAGGGAGCGTCACAACTTTCACCTATTTTGACACATAGTCCACAGCTACGAGTACATATTTATTTCCATATGAGCTGACAAAAGGTCTCACAAAATTGATTCCCCATATATCAAACACTTTCATCTCCTAAATTGGGTTCATGGGCATCTCATTTCGGCGGGAAATATCCTGGTCCATTGTCATTTGTCACAACCCTTCACCTAGAAGTGTACATCTTTGAATACTGTCGGCCAGTAGAAGCCTGATCCAACACTTTTGCAGCTGTTCTTACTCCCCTGAAATGGCCACCATATGGGGATGAATAACAAGCCTGCAAAATAGAAGATTAGTCTATCTCGGGAATACATCTCTACATCATGTTATCGACACAAATCCTAAACAAATAAGGCTCATCCCAAAAGTACATACGCCAATCACAAAAGAACTTTTTCTTTTATACAGAGGATAGGTCATGGGGGATAATACCGCTTTCCAGGTAGTTTTCAAGATCTACATACCACGACGCTACCTCAAGGGTTGTGGCCAACAATTATTCATTTGGGAAAGTTTCCACGATCCCCTCTACCTCAAACTTCTTCTTCGCTCCTTCCAACCTGGACAAGTGATCCGCCACTTGGTTCTCCGTTCCCTTTCAGTCATAGATTTCCAGGTCGAATTCTTATAGTAACAACACCCAACTAATCTGGCACGACTTTGAATCCTTCTTCTCAATTAGGTACTGGAGGGCAGCATGGTCAGTATAAAAATTACATTCGAGCCTATCAGGTATGACCTGAATTTATCAAATGCGAACACCGCTTCTAGCATCTCCTTCTCGGTCACTATGTAGTTTAGTTGGTCACCACTCAGGGTTCTACTTGCATAGTATATTGGGTGCATGACCTGCTCTTTTCGCTACCCCAGTACCGCTCTCACAGCATAATCGCTTGCATCACATATCAACTTAAATGGTTGCTCCTAGTTGGGTGAAACTATGATAGGTGCAAACACCAGCCTCTTCTTCAATTCCTCAAAAGCTACCCTGTAGTCATCAGAAAACACAAAGGAGTGATCTTTTTCAAGCAATTTACACAAAGGGTTAGAAATCTTAGAAAAATCTTTTATAAACCGTATGTAGAAACCGGCGTGGCCAAGGAAACTTCTTATTTCCTTGATAGAAGTGGGTGGTAGAAACTTTTCTATTTCATCAACCTTTGCGCGATCCACCTCAATGCCCTTACTTGACACTAGGTTCCCTAAGACTATACCTTCTTATACCATGAAATGACTCTTTTCCCAGCTTAGCACCAAATTAGTCTCCATATATCTCTTCAACACTCTTTTCAAATTCCTAAGGAAGTCATCGAACAAGTTTCCCACCACTGATAAATCATCCATGAAGACTTCCATTATGTCCTCTACCATATCTGTGAAAATGGCCATCATGTACCTTTGGAATGTGGCAGGTGCATTGCATAGGCCAAATGACATTCTCTGGAAAGCGTAGATGCCATATGGACAGGTGAGTAATGTTTTCTCTCTATCCTCCGGGGCAATTGAGATATGGTTATACCTCAAGTATCCATCCAAAAAGCGAAAGTGGGACCTCCTTACCAATTTATCTAGCATCCGATCAATGAACGACAGGGGAAAATGGCCTTTCCGGGTGGCCTTGTTCAATCTTCTGTAGTCCATACAAATTCGCCATCCCGTGACCGTTCTTGTTGAGATTAGCTCGTTGTTCTCATTTTGTACCAAAGACATTCCACCTTTCTTTGGCATACACTAAACGGAGCTAACCTAGTTGCTATCGGAGATGGGAAAATGATTCCCGCATCTAACCACTTGATCACCTCTTTTTTCACGACTTCTTTCATGTTGGGGTTAGGCTTTCTTTGATGTTCTCTGGAAGGTTTGTGCCCATCTTCCAGTAAAATCTTATGCATATAAAAACTGAGCTGATACCCTTAATATCTACAATGGTCCAACCAATTGCAGTCTTGCACTCTATTAATACCTGAAAAAGTTGTTCTTCTTACACATCTAACAAACCAGATGAGATAATAATAGGTAAAGCAGAATTAGGTCCCAAGAAAGCATACCTAAGGTAAGATGGTAGCAGTTTCCGTTCCAACTGTGGTGGCTTTTTGATCGATGTCTTAGGGTGAGAAGTCTTTCTTTCTTCTAAGTGTAAAGACTCGAATTCGAGCTCTCTTTTCCAGTACCCTTGGCCTTCAAGAACAAACACTCACTCCGCCAAGTCCTCACCATTTACCTCTTCTAAGTTCATGAGGTAGGCCGTAAGAGGGTCTTTTGCATTAAGTGTCTCATCACCTTCCTCCATAATCATATCTATAGCTTCTATCAAAGAGCAATTTGCACACTCACTGGGTCGCCGCATAGACTTTTGCACATTAAATGTTATTTCTTTGTTATTTACCAACCTTCCCAAAATTATAGGAATCTCCTCATCAACCTGGCAGTCTAGAATGACAAAATTTGCCAAAAAAACAAACTTTCCAACTTGCACAAGTACATTGTCAAGTATACCAGATGACCTTTTCACCGTTTGGTCAGCTAGCTCTAGTAACATGGATGTGGGCCTTGCTCTTCCAATGCCTAAATTTTTATAGATAGCCAATGGAATCATATTTATGCTCGCCCCCAAGTCACACAATGCTTTGGTGAATACATAGCCACCTATGGTGCATGGAATTGTAAAGCTTCCAGGGTCGGATAGCTTTTCAGCTATAGGTCTTGTCACAAGAGCACTACATATCTGAGTCAATGTCACAATTACCAAGTCTTGAAAGTCGAACTTGCGTGACATCAAGTCCTTCATCATTTTTTCATAACCGGGCATCTCCCTCAAAGCATCAATTAAAAGAATGTTTACTTGAATTTTCTTTAACATTTCCATGAATTTTTTGTACTGCTTCTCCTTTTGATATTTAGCCAACCTTTGCAGAAAGGTGTTGAAGGTTGATTCCTTTCTGTGACTTGAGTTAGATCCTGCTCCGGCACTTTTTCTGATGCCATCTCTTGTACTTTCTCAGTCTCCTTTACAACCTCTTTTCTTTGCTTGTTTCCTCTTGTGCATGTTGTACCGTTACCTCAGTTAACCCTGTTGAATTTTCCACCTCAATTGTTACTGGCACAAGTATCTCAATTGGTCAACTTTCGCGAGCAATTTCTTGCTCTAGATCAGGATCTCTACTATTTCTTAGACTCACCACCATAAGCTGCTTTGGGCCCTACTTTTTTGGATTGACATATATGTCTGCAGGTAATGTCCTTTGGGGATGATTATTAAGCGCCATTGATATCTGCCCTAATTAAATATCAATGACTTTTATCGTTGAGTCGTGTGCTTCGACCTTCTCTTGCATTTTTCCATTGGACTCAATTAGTTGTTGCAACATTCCTTAATTTCAGACAACCCATTATCTTGTCTCACTCCCTGTTGTTGAGGTTGTTGATAAGCTATCTGCTGATTTTGCTGATTGTATCCCTGTTGCCTTTGTTAAGGCACGACTTGACCCTTTGGTCGCATAGATCTAGGATTGTTGCTATTATTTTACTGCTGCTGTGCTAGTCTACACTAATGGTTTTGCTACCCCCAATTCTTACTACCTTGCCTCTATCCTCCATAGTTTCCCACATAGTTCAGATTTTCATGATAGTTCTGGTTGTCACTTTCACCACTCCACGAGCACACATATGGTTGGTTAATGCATGGTGTACATAAGACCCAATTAGTCGTCTCAACTATGTGTACCTGCTTCTGGCCTGATTCATCAATCTTCTTGGTGAGGATACTCATTTGCATCATCAGAGTGGCCATATTCTCGGCTATGCAGTTGTTTGGGTCCAAAGCTACTGAGTGAACTACAGGGGTGATTGTAGTGCCTCTTGTCATCCATCATGAGTTTTGAGCCATTTTATCTAGCAAGACCTTACACTCTCTAAATGATTTGCCAAAAAATGCTCCACCTGCTAAAACATCAATGTTGGCCTTCAAGCTATCTGCCAATCACATGTAAAACTTTTGTCCCAATATCTGATCTGGAATGCCATGATGTGGACACTTAACTAGCATCCCCTTGAACCTCTCCCACATTTCTTGTAGTGTTTTAGCTGGTTTTTGCCTGAAGCTCAATATCTCATCAACTTGCTTGGCAGTCTTATTTGGTGGGTAGAACTTGTTCAAAAACTGCTTGACTAATTCCTCCCAAGTGGTGATGGAGTTTATGAGGAGTGAACTGAGCTAAGTCTAAGCTTCTCCAGTCACCGAGAATGGAAATAATAACAGTCTGATATCTTCCAGTGTCACATTTGATTGCCTTTTAGTGACACAAATTGATAAAAACATTTTTCAGATGTTGTTGTGGATCTTCAATATAAGACCCAGAGAACAGTCCCTTGTTCTGTAGCAGATATAGCACGTTGTTTGTGATTTGAAATGACTTACGATTGTATCTGAGGGATTGCAATTGCGGTTGTCAGATTTTCAACGGTGGGTTATGCCCAATCATACAAGGCCGCTTCTGGAACAAGAGGTGCCACACCCTGATTGTTCGGGGTCATTCACATTGTTTTGGTCCTCTATGACGTCACCCATGTCTAATTCGATTCGTTCTGTTGTCGTTTGTCCTTCTTATTTGCATGATTTAATGCCTTGAAAGCTTTCTCAGGATCTAATAATGTTTCAAATAATTTACCTGTTCTTGAGTGCACCTGTAACACCTAAGAGTACAAACGTTAGAATTTTAATATAATTAAAAAAATTGATTAAATTAATAATCCTAGCAATTCTTCTAGCTGTAATTAATAACACCATTAATTCCCCAGAAATGGTACCAAATTTGATCACGCGCAACTATGCCATATAAAAAGGACTAAGCGGTCGTTGTAAATATAATCCGATTTACAAGTCCGGAGTTGAATCTCACAGGGAATTAACCTACTAATGACAATTGCTAGTTTCACAAGAATTCAAATAATCAACTTTCAGAAATATTGATGAATGAGTTGAGTATTTACTAACTGAAAACAAGGTAATTAAAAATCTGTAATTTTATTACTAACAAAGCAAATGTTGTAAACAAGATTGGAAAGGTCTAGGGTTACTGTCACACCTCCTTTTACGTGTTACATCCGGCGAAGGATATAATAAGGAGTTTTTCCAATTAAAGGACAGTCAGAACGGGATCAGTTATTATTTAATCAGAGTCGCCACTTGGGAAATTAATGGTGTCCCAAGTCACCGGTTAGATCCCGAACTGAGGAAAATATGACTTTGTTTAACAGTCTGCGCACTAGAAATCCAGATAAGGAATTCTGTTAACCCGGGAGAAGGTGCTAGGCACTTCCGGATTCCGTGGTTCTAGCACGGTCGCTCAACTGTTGTATTTGTTTTTATCTGATTTCAATTATA